>JAQIWG010007962.1:0-11843 GCA_034695025.1 Chamaedrilus cognettii | reverse complement strand
GCGCGGCCGCGCGCGCAAAGTTCTCCCAGTTCTTGTCGAGTACAATCAAGCCAGAGTAAAATGCATGCATCGGCCACGCCGCAGTCAGTTTTTATATGATATCGGCTGGGCAGCGCTGTGTCAGTAACAAGTAAACTTTTCCTAGCTGAGCCCTGGCCTTTAGTTCGCGCCTGAGTCACTTTCGAGAAACTTTATGCTATACTCTACCATAACAATTTATCATTTCAACTTTTATTTAAGTATAAGAATTAAATAGAGGCGCTTTTGAAGCTGTGACAAAAGGGCTTGGTCATAGCACTGAGCGCGCAAGTAATAATTATTTTTGAATGAATAATTGATTTATGTTATTTATTAATTTTGAATTGAACGCAGTGATTAAGAGTTCACAGCACGTAACTTCAAGAACAACAAACCTTTAACACCCCAATACCAAATAAATATCACATAATCCATAATACAATTAGATATTGCTATTCTTGCTTAGTCAGTAAACACTAAAAAAAACACTTAAAATAAAAACTTGCATACTGGTATTCATTGCTCATCAATAATATAGTATATAACTTAGAATAAAAGAATGCACAACTCTGTGCATAACAGATTGCACGTGACTTTTTGAAACTCATCTACTTCAAAGTGCACATATATCTGTATAAAACGTCAATGTACCAAAACTGTTTAGTTTTGTTTAATGAATAGCAGAGAGGACATACAAAATTTTCAGATAAACTGTCTTAGGCCTCCTTTCCACAATGCATTTTTTGTAATTTTTTGTAAAACATTTTACATGTAATTTTGCATGCAACCATGTTAAAAAAAATACAATGTAGAATGTCCGTTGTCATGACAACGATTTCCTTCACTAGGTTTTATGCACGGCTTGCATGAAAGCCGTGCATGAAACCCAGTTAAGGACATTTTACATTGTAATTTTCTTAACATGGTTGCATGTAATATTGCACGCATAATTGCATGTAAAAATGCATGAAAAATATGCATCGTGGGAAGAGACCCTTGCAGATGAAAATGCAACGAGAGATCATCTTATTTTTTTATCAATATGAATGCAGATTAAACACAATAACATCATGCAGGGATTTATAAAAATCGACAACAATAGCCCTAATGTTTCCATTGCAAGTTCAACGATCAAATACAATTCATGTCTTGATATTTCAAAAGCATCCGAGTCTAACATGCTTCAATTGAAAATCCAAAATGCTGAATTAAATTCAAGCGATAGTTTCACGCAAATAAAATTGCAAGTAACTTAAACTAAACGTTCTACTCCTATGCAACAATAAAACGACTGCAGTGATATATAGCAATGAATACAGGCAATGAATACACTTGGTTGGGGTGGAGTAAGAAACATTGACCTGTGCAAAACTTTAGAACTGACCAATTTTTCAAATAGGGTTGATGGAGTTGTAATTTAAGGACTGTGTGTAGTAACGAAGACTATTACAGTCCGGTTCTGTGTAATGAATAGACCTGCCGCCACAGAACCGTTCCCCCTTCTTTAGTCACCCTTAAAGACTCGCCCGGGGAGCTCTGAGCTGCAGGTCTATTCATTCTTCCCCGACTTGCTGGGGTATATTTTTCAAAACGTATAATTCTTGAAATGCCTGCAAAATGCTTGTATTTAACATACTCAACTGCTAGAGCTGCTTGCTTGGAGGTAGACCTATATCACTTTGAGTAAATATCGTATCACGCGTGAGACATCAAGTTGGCAGATCAAATCTTAGAACTTAAGTTAGAAGTCTCTGATGACGGAAGCACGAGACATCATACAAAACCGTATGAAATTCCTGTTTTTACTGAGGCTACCTTATCAACACAAACCTATGAAATAGACCATACTGTACAAAAGGCAAGCGTATGACATCGCCCTTTGATTCAGAAAATATAACAAAACTTCACAAAATTTAAAGGTTTATTTTTAAAGCAAGAGAGAATGCATCCTAAAGATACGAGAGTTAATAGAATTTATTGTAACTGAAATTCATACCCAGACTTAGCTATAGAATTGGCATGACTATCAACATAGCACTTCATATAGTAAGCCAAAAAATAGCACGTAGAATATAACGAGCAATGCAAAATGTTGCAAAAACAAGCGAAAAAAGCTATTATGCTGTGGAAGCGGTAAAAACAATATAAAGATGTTATTCGATAATTCATTGCTCTAATACGAACTCCGCTATTATTTTATTTTATTATATTATTTTTATTTTTACTATGCATTCCGCAACCAATTAGATCTTAGTGTAAAGTTCAAATTTAGTTTCTTCAGTAAGCCAATATAATTTGAGTATAATTGAAATTCACGTGCACCTATAATAACACATGCAATACGTATGTTATATACTGCTTGCGTTCAGTATTTGAGGATTTAGTTATCTTGCGACGACGTCTATCTTGTCGGGGAAACTAGCTCACAGAATGTCTTTTTGTGTTGTGTAAAGCCGTGCACGCCGTGTGTCGGCAGGTGGACCGGCCAATGCTGACTCCAGAATCCACGTCTCGCGGAGTCGCCGAGTCAAGGCCGCAGAATTAAGCCCGGGATACACCTAGGACGATGTTGGATAACTCAACATTGACTACTGACTATTGACTTATGCTGTAGGGATTTTATTTGTAAGCGGATTATCTGAGTCTAGAACTCTTGCGTTCTTTGTATAGCACGATTTTATTCTATGGCGCTTTTTCAACTTCTTTTGTCTTAAATCGTGTGTTGATTATATCGAGGTTCGTCTTATTCGCGCTAGTAGTTCTTAGCATAAAATCAAGAGTCAACACAAGTCTTCTTCCAAATCAGATGATATTATTGTGTCAAGACAGTTAAGCAACGCTTCTTGCTACAAAATCGAGTACAACAAGCTGATATAATTCATGTAGAAGACCAAACTAAGGTTACAGGCTTAGTTTTTTCAATAGAGCAAAGATCTAGGCCTTCTGTTGTTTCCTGAAATCGTCTGTGTAGAGTGCTGAAACGACTGTGTGTAGTGCTGACCAAACCTCCAAAATTTATAGTAAAGGGCCTAGAGGCGGGGCTTATAGGTCCCTCCTCCTTCATTATAATAATGGATTTAACAGAGATTACACCACATTCCTCTGTGTCCAAAACGCAGTAAAAACAGGCTGCATCACTAGTGCTAAATCTCAGAACAGCAATAATCCCAGAGTTAAGCGCAGCAATCTAGGTTCAGGCCAATATACAGAATAGTGGCTGATACATAAACAGTCAACCACACTCTAGTACGCTTCTATTGGTTGAAGGCTTGATCTAATTGTATCCATTATAATTACAATCTGACCCAATTTCTAGTTCTCTCCACATCCATTGGTTCACCTTCGCATGGCCTTCAGCTACTCGTTTTCCCCTATCCATGGATTTGAATGCATTACTGGATCGGCCATAAGCACCAGTAGATCACGGCAAACCTAAACACTTGTCAGACACTTTTTGACTTGAGCTGACTTACCCCTAGTGCAAATACAAATATTGTGCTATTAATAGATTTCAATAAAAACCAAACTTTGCCTAAATTAACTTTAACTTCAATCAAGACATGTATCTACACTTTCTAGGACCTAGCTGTACAAGTTCTAAAAATTGAAATTATAGAAATTCATTAGACTCTATCCTGACCGAGGTTGCTCTTGGTATTGTGGGAAAATCACGCCCCCTGTAGGTTTACATTGTAAGTCTTCTGCTCTCATCACCAGCTGATATCGAATTGCTGACCATTGCTTAAATAATACTTCAGTGTGGATCTTCTTTTTTATTTTGTTTCCTGACAAATTTATCAGATAATAGTTGTTTCTAAAGTTACATAGTGTCATCCCATGACAAGTACATGTATTAACTAATACTATTAGCTGGTGATACAATACAATGGTCAATATAACCAAATTCCCGAAATATCATACAGCCATTATTGTCATAAATAGAATCTCGCGTGCGTTCTCAGATCTTCCTACTTCAATTCTGAAAACGTGATTTACATTTTAAGCACTATTCATTCCGATCATATAATTTCTCTCAGGCTCAGAGCTTGTGCTTCAACAAAACACAAAATTAACTTCAAATTTAGACGTGATCACAATACAACAATTATCACTACAATATAAACCAATAGGCCCCTATCAGATTTTCCAGACTGGCTATCGTCATATTTTGACACAAAAACTGACACAGAACTAACAAGATAAGATAGAAATATCTTTAAATCAATGTCCATCACAGCACAGCTATTTTGCCTGTATTGAAGTGATATCAAAAGTCTAAGATGTCTAAGTCTAAATCTAAGTCTAAATGCCCAGTTGCTCAATCGAGAGTTATTTGGATTAAATAGCCACAGAACAAAATGACGTCACGACCCAATCAGATCTCGAAAATTAGATTGGAGATATTCATGTAACTCGCCAGTATTGGACAGTTATTCAAACAATCTAGATCATTCAAATAACTCTACAGTGAACAACTACGCCTTAAACTCAATGAGATAATCAGGATATGCCTGATCTTGGTTGAAGACCACAAAGATCTTTGGATCCACCACCTCATCCACGCACGAGTCATGCAAGTTGACCAGAGGATTACTTGGATCCTTGGGAGGCGGTCGGACCATGGTCGAGTTACCCACCGCCGACTCTCCCACCAACACCTTCACTACAAACATCGTCTCACAATCAGTGTAGGATCTAGAGTAGAGCGCGTCGCGCGCAAAGTAGCTTCCCTTGCCGTACAGAGTTCCGACGCTACTCCCATTCATGCGCCAGTCGAAGCCCTGCTGGCATATCGCGTCGATGAAGGTTTCTCTTGTTCCGTGAAACAGACGTCTGATATTCAGAGACCCGCCCACGGCAGATGCTCCGCCCACAACAGTGGTTTGATTTACAGGTGGTCCTCGCAGCTTCTTCTTCATCTTAGCTTGCATCCTGCCAAATACACCATTGGATTGGATTGGACTTGATTACAAAGTAAGCACTGACAGAAAGATGTCAGTAACTAGCAATAGTACAATATTTTAACACTATTTTATATTGACAGAAAGAAGCATGTTGCAATTTCTCAAAATAAACTTTGCTTTTCTAGTTTATGTGGACTTTAATTGTTCATGGCAAACGTTGCTTTAACTTGGCTACAAAATATAAGAAATTTAATTCTAAAATGCCTCCGATTGGTTTGTATTTTGACCTGCTTTCTTCCATTCATACATGATATCAGATCAGTGTCGAATACAGTGTTTATGAGAACAATTAAACAGCAGAAAGCGGATCAAAATAAACAAAATTGGAGGCATTTAGAATTCAAACAAGAACGGGCACAAGACAAGTAGGACCTACCCGATACAATCAAAGCTCAGAAACCAAATGGTTAGGAAATATATTTAATCAAGTATTTAAGCCACACTTTCGCATCATATGAAATGAAAATATTATCATTAATTTTGTATTTTCTTATAAACTTTAAAAAATATATATAATAAAAGCATCATTGGTAGTTGAAATATAACATTTTCTACTATATACCGAACGAAAGCGTCCCAGAGATCAGAGTTCTGAATGCGCTTGATGCTCTTGATCGGCGTGCTCGGCATGGTGACAGCAAACAGCTGTGCTATCTCAGCGTACTCTTCAGCCGTGGCACCAGTGGACTGTATCTAAAGTCAAACAATAAAGCCAATGGCTAAATAAATGAATCACATCGTCACTGTCACTATGCATATATCATATAGATCTAATTGATGCTATTTTCAGTTCAATTAACCTTCAATGTGATAAATTAATGTGACAAATAAATCACAGAGAACGATATGAGATTTATCAGTTATTTTTTAATGATTACAAATTAAGCGCAACTTTTATTTAAAGCATAAGTTGTCTCAGTTATACGTCGATTTACTGTATTTGATTGTGAGCATCATGAGATAAGCATTTACCACAGTTTGCAATTGCTAACAACCACTGGATTCAGCATTCATATTCAACTATTTCATTAGGCTACAATACTATCATCAATTTTGTTGGTTTGAACTGTTTTTGCAGTTTGCAGTCTTATCTGTGACGTTTGCTGCTGTGTAGTGAATTTGCTGTTGCATTAGTGTCCTTTTTACTTTGGATTGTAAAGCGTCCTAGATTAGTCCCTAGACTTGTACTGGCGGTATAGGATAACGGCTTCGATATTATCATTCTCTATTTATTATTGACATAAATGCAAAAAGAAGGAAACAGACAATGTTTCAGTCACATAAGAAGATATTTTGCCCACCGGGACAATTTGAAAGAAGTCGTTATCGCTGCGCTGATCAAAGTTCCAACAGTCGGGATACTTGACGTCTGAAGAAGCTGGTGGAAGAGTGCTGACTGTAGCTGAGGCCGAGCGCAGAGATTGAGACAGAAGATTGCCGAGCTGGAGAATCAACTCCGATGAAGTGGCGCCGCTAACAGAAACCATTCTATACAGTATTGCATTATGCTAGTCAGGCTCCATGGGGAACGAAAACAATATTTTTTAAAACAGGTCGATTTCACAATAAAAATAATAACCATAAATTTAAAATCAAACTGACATTTATAAATGCAAAACCAAATGCTATTTCAAAGCATATAGTAAATTGTTACAACTATGTGAACGCCACTTATTTAGCCATATCCCATATAATAGCCTTTCTTACCAGTGTGATCGAAACTAATCACATTTCATTAACACCATTTGTACATATCTTGCCTCATTATTGTTTTTGTTTTTTCCAGTTTAGCATCAAGACTATATACAGTCCGATTCTGTGCAAGTAAGCCCGCACAGAACCGCTTGCCCCTCTCTAGTCACTTTTTACAACTCGCCCGGAGAGCTCTGGGCTGAAAGCCAATTCTTTGTTCATCGGCCTGCAGGGGGTTCTTGCCTTATTATGAAATAAAAGAAAGTCCAGACACAAAACGGCATTCACCTCGCCACTGAGGTCCGTTGAGGCTGCTTGGTCGCGGGATCAAAGACCTCCGGGCGACGTCTGACCTCTCTGGTGCATCTGGACACGCTGTTGACCTGCAACATATCCTTGAAGTCGATCGAGTAAGTAAAGATCTCGCGCATGAAGGAGAACTTTCCGTCCGGGTTCGATTCGTACTCCTCCTCCAAGGCACGCGATGTAACGCCACCACCAGCGTCCTGAAAATAGACAAATAATTATCGACAAACCATTGAGCAGTTTTTTCTACGATTATGCACAAAATAAAAATACGTATAAAATGTAGCGTAGATTTTTAAACAAATTTCTCGTAAGCATCCTAATTGCATGAGCATTGAATAAAAATTCACTGCGAGAAGTCCATCCCAATGTTGACGCAGTAAGTAAATGACCTAGCTGACCAAATTCTCAAGAAAGTGTTCGAATTTATTTGTAAATCTTGATATATAACCAGAAATCACAACTTGACATGACAGGAGCGTACACTTCGGTTTCTTTCCAAAGTCTAGTTCTAACAATTATAAGGTCTTACATTTGGAACTAGGGCAGCTCACTTCAACTCAGTTCCAAGTAGAAAATGGACAACCGCAGTAACGGTCTAGAACTTACGTCAGAGCAGTCATGTGCATGTAAGCCTAAATGCGCTTATTCAGCCACTCGACAAAAATCAATCTAGAGTTTTCTCATTTTTAAACAAGCTATGGAACATAGCCATGTTGCATAAGTGTGCCTCAAAGTGATCCACCTCTCACCAGTAAGCTAGTGATGGTCCCCAGTATCCATCTTTGTGTTCCGGTACTCGTTTTGCTACCCGAGTACCCGATAGAATCGCTACTCACCAGTCTGCCCCCTGCAGGCCGGGGAACTAAGAACTGGCTTGCAGCCCAGAGCTCCCCGGGTAAGTTGTAAAAGGTGACAAAAGAAGGGGGAGAGTTTCTACGCGAGCTTCCTTCCACAGAATTGGACTATATCCCTTGTGTGCTACACACGGTCCCTAAAAAACAAAAAACAAATCACTCACCAGTCCATACTCATGCCAGGCTCCTTTATCATCCTTCCAGTACCAGCGCCAGAGAGTCAGATAGAGCCGTTTGTCCGACGTCACAGCCAGATTCGACTTGGTCGTCAGACGTCTCACCGGGTAAGACATCGCCACCTCCGTGTTAAGGTTAACCCAGTCACATTTCATGCCAGCAAACTGTATCGTGTACGTCCTGGACGGAACAGTATCTTGTAGAGCTCAAATGAAACATGGTATTGCATGCGTGAGACCTGATCAACTAGTATGTAAATACCGGCTAACAGCTTACATATTCTTAATAGTATTAACAACCTACTGATTTTAAATGACTGTAAAGTTGCATTAATCCAATAATTGCAACATCATGCACTCACTTGCTATTGAGGGTCTATTCAAGATTTGTATATAATCCTGATCGATATGTGAGGCTGACTAAAACTGAGAAAGCACGCAAACACTAGGGGTTGGTTTCTCCAACACGGATTAAATGGTGGTTCAGGATTTAGCCTATGCAAAAAACTGGGTTAAATCCTGAACCACCATTAAATCCCTGTTGGAGAAACCAGCCCTAGGAATCAATGACTCCGCTGCATGTGCAGTTCTCTAAACCAGATGTCTTAAACTTGAATGCCATTGAATATTCGCTGCTCTCTCTTCTTTAACAACTAATGCAAGCATACACTAACCCAAGCCAGGCAAATAGGCCGCCCTGGCTGCGTAAGCTTATGCATGTATGCCTGCACGCCTTCACTCACTCATGCGCTGTCCCCTTGAAGAGGCATTCGCTCTTGGCCGGGTCGCAGTAGCTGCATTCAATAGCCGCCTGCAATACCTCGCTACGTAAGTTGGTCCAGTGCCCGGTGCTCATGCGGCCCTGCCACAGGTAGGGAAGCGGCCCGTCAGCGCCCCTTGGGGGGTGGTGGTGTTTGCACGACCGGCCGTAGTGACATTTTCCACGCAGGTGAAACACACAGATCTCCGGGTCGTCCGTCTTCGAATCAACGCGCTCGGCGTCTAAAAGTATTATATCTTTACTAGTCATATCAACATATATAATATCGCACATTACATCACTGGATTCACTGCATTTCTATTGTATAAACTAGCACTAACCACATTTTTTGTCGTCTAATCAGTTTATGTACATGTTTTCACGTTTAGACGTTTGAGCCCTGATGATGACTACCGGAGCTGAGTTTTTACATGTTCATCATGTTGTAGCATGTTTTCATTAAATCTCTACAAAATAATTTTTGGATGCCATCTTTTAATAATAATAAGTGTATTTTTTTAAACTATTAATCACGAAATTCTGCATCCAATCACATAAATAGAATTATATAATATAGAACGTGACATAGATGATTAGAGATGACCTAGAATTCTAGAGAGAAGCCAGACTGCTTTTTAACCCACAGTCGGAAATTTCAGTTAAAATGCCTTTTGCAACTTTGGGACTTTGCGAAAGGTGTTTAAAGTGTGCAAGATTTAACCCTTATTCGGATATTTTAGCTAAGATGCATTAACAAGATGGCGCTATTTTAAAGCCCATTTCATCATTTTTCTTCACTAGAATGCAGCAGACCCAGTGAGGTGCACAATTACGACAAATCTGTGAATATTACGAAATCTGAAACATCTATTTAAATATGAACAAACCGGATGCAGACGCATCATCATCATGGCGATCACTCCCGTCATCCAACTCCGCATCTCCATCATTCCGCCTCCCATTCCCTTCCATCGCCCGTCTATATTCCTCCAGGACCTCCTTGCGACTTCTCCTCACGTTGACGCCGCAGCTTCGGAGCAGAGCGGCCGGCTGAGTGTCGAAGATATTGTGAGATCGCTTACAGCCGGCCTTGAACTTGCAGACACCTATAGCACAAATCCAACATCTCAGATCCTATATCACCAATATCTCAAAGTTTGGGTCTGGGGACCCTTGAAGCATAAAATAGTCAATTGTAGCGAAGCAGTCCAAATTGAACTGTTCTTAACTCTTTTTTCATGAATGAATTTTTTTCTCGCAACTATTTTTTCTTGCAGCGGATGATACCCAGACTGCAGGCTATACATGCTAATTTCATCAGTTCAAAATAAACAAAGTATTGAAAAAAAACAAAAATTAGTATAGGTTTAAAACATGAATTTAACGCCGGTCATAAATCCTGACCTGTAAGATAGTGCTTGCAGACGTGCAGGTGTTTACACTTATCGGCGTAGCGACACGTCGTCGTCTGGCTATTGTAGAATGTGCAGAACGCCGGGTAAGCTATCCCGCGAGGGGAACAAGCTGCGTCACTGCCTGCAACTGAAAGTTTACCGCCCCGATACAGCGAGGCAAATGTGCATCAAACTTATTTAAGTATTGAGAATAAATAACGCAAGAACTCCAAAAAAATCAATTAATGTTCAAATGCACATCGACTAGCAGAGATTTTCCTTTAACGAGGACATAGGCGTAGCAAAAGTGATAAAATTGATAACGACAACATTCGCTGGATACTATTTTGCGCGGGTTGCTTAGAGGACAAAACCCTTAAAAACATGAAAATAGCACCATCTTTCTAACATATAATTTGTGAAGTCACCCAAGTAAGAGTTAGAACATAATTAAGGCATCACAGAGTCTAAATGAGAATAATGCAGTTCAAATTAAATCTTATATAATTTTCACGCATCAGTCTAGTAGCAATTGCTCACATTTCAGTCAATGGTGAATCAAAGGAATATATGCGCTAATTAAGACAGCAATAATGACTGCAATATCGTATCAAAATTATGCTTGAGGTGCCGAGATCTTACCAGATGAGTCGGAGCTTCTCTCCATAGCTTGTCTGAGTTTCTCAGGCTTGACCGTCGTCATTCGACTGGGTTCACGGTGTGCAACAAATCCACCGCTGGCTGCGCCACCGCTGCTGGCTGAGCCATGTCTCGGACGATTGCAAAGTTTCAGAAGCTTCAAGACATTCTCAGGTGGAACCCTGTCCATCATATGACTTTTGAGCACCCCACGATTTCGATTGGTTTCCAGCCTGTGACCTTTAGTACACTTCGCTCCAAACGTGCACTTGCCTTCGAGAAAAAACCAGCAGTAGTGGAGCTTGGGACAGTTTTGATCAGCGCAGCCATCGGGTCCCATGCCCTCGCGGCAAGGCTCCAGACTCGTATTTATCTCAATGGTAGTCACATTCTGACTCGGCGTGCCAGTCCTAGCGTACGTGAATACAAGCGGATTGCGATCGAGCAAATCCTGAAGTTTAACTTTCTGCACGAATCGCAGCGTTTCGCCGTGATCTTCAGGGAGGACTGATTCACAGATGTGATGCCACTGGTTGTCGTTGAGGGTCAGGCGCCCCTCCGGCTGCTCGCTGATTAGGATGAGAAGTTTAGTCACCAGGGCGCGGTCCTGGGGTCCCTGCCTCGGTCGCGACGCAGATCTCGTTCGTTGTCCGTACATAACTCCGTCGATTTCAAGACCACGGAAGGCTTAGACCTAGATAAGCATATCAGCACAACAGATATGCGTATAGATAAGCATATAGATAAGCAATATAGCAGATAAGCGTATCTAGCATATCACTCGATGAACAGAAACTACTAAAATTGAAACTACTTTCTATAAATCTTATTTCAAAAACATCGAAACCGAAACCAATGCCATAGAAACGGGTCCGTACCGATTCGCCGACCTAGAAATCACAAACAGACCAGAATAAGGTCCAAATCACCGACCAGAGCGGACCGCTAGCCTAGGCTCACATGGTAATGTGTCGTTTCGGTCCATTCCATTGTTCTCTTGGATTGTGTCGTTTTGGTCCATTCTTTGATGTGTGCGC
>JAQIWG010007961.1:0-11845 GCA_034695025.1 Chamaedrilus cognettii | reverse complement strand
AGGTTTTTTTAATTTGGGAGGAAGACCCAATTTAAACCATTGCGTCACAGTAACTCCGCCACCACTGAACGAATTTTTTGACCGTTTTTCAGAGAACGTGCCTCCTTTGACTGGCACATGTTTATTAGATTTTTTCTCTTTATTACAGAAAATGTGTTCTGTGTTCATGTTCTAGATGTTCGCCTGATGTTACCCATTTTCCAAAATGGTTGACCCCCTGCTGTAAATTTTAAAACTCCTGTTTATCTTCTCGTGGCGGCTTGCGCGCACGCCGTTAATGCACGGGTACTGTGCTTCCGTCAAGTTTACAGTGTAAAAGCATTGATCTTAACATAATTTGATTTACTCTATAGCCAAGTTCATTTGAGGTCAATTTTTAAGTAGGCCAATTGCTTTTTAAAATTTAGCGTAGATTATCACTTTAGCGTTAATTGACGTTTTCTGTACTTCATTAAATATATTTCCTAAAATTCTTTGCAAGGGTCATAAAACTATTTTGCACCATAAATCTCAAGGTTAAAAATATGGCTAGCATAACTACTCACCACTGGGCCCTGTCCCAACATGGTAAAGTACATTGCTGCAAGAAAATCTATCTGCAAGAGATTATTACGAACCAGAAATTTTAATTCGCATCAGTGATTTTTCAGGCGTTAAAGCCAGTTGGTATAATTTAACTCAACCGTTAAATATTTGATTTCATGCTCTTGCTCAGGCGACATCACTCATCAGCAAAGAATAAAGATAAAATTATTGTGAAAAATATAGTGTTTTTACAGAGCTTATACATGATTTGAAAAATTTATTGAGCCAAAATACATCAGTTATAATGACAATAGTTTTCATTATTTGTATCGAGAACGATTGACCATGAAGTATAGAACTCGTTCAGTGTTTTATTTCTGTATGACGTCGCCTTAACGTGTAAATCATTTGATCAGAAAAGATGTTGGTGTTGATCTAGTATCCGTATCCGCCGCCGTATCCGGCGCCATATCCAGCGCCGTAACCGCCGCCGTAGCCGCCGTATCCGGCGCCGTGTCCGTGGTGTCTGTATCCGAAGTATCCGTTGGTGCCTGGGACTCCAACGAAGCGAGCCGTGCCTGTGCCTGATCCGTAGTGCTGCCACAAACATTCTTATCGTGCTCGAGCAGAGTAGAACAGCATTGAAAATAAAATG
This sequence comes from Chamaedrilus cognettii, assembly GCA_034695025.1. Classification (NCBI taxonomy): domain Eukaryota; kingdom Metazoa; phylum Annelida; class Clitellata; order Enchytraeida; family Enchytraeidae; genus Chamaedrilus; species Chamaedrilus cognettii. The sequence goes on along the minus strand of JAQIWG010007961.1, from coordinate 10,665 downwards.
TCTATGAACTAGCTGGCTTTATATATATGATCAATGTTTTGCGAGATCTTAGCCGCTTTAGCCTACATCAACCATAATTATCTAATATTTGAATAAATACATTTGAAAAATTGAGATAATAGCGCAAATGAATTAAAATTTAAATATCTAAATAAGCCACTGTAAATTGTGTTTATACATGCTTTCCTCAAAGATTGGCGCAAAACGCATTGGGCTTACACGCATCACTTGCCGATTAACATTGTATCGGATCCAAGCTATACAACTACATTAATCTATTTCGATTCGTATTCTAGACGACATAGATTCAAGACTAAAGAAAATCTCTTAAACGTAAACAGTTGAGTGATTATGCCGATAGCTAGTATAGTGGGTGAGCTCTCACCGACACCGATATGAAACGTCAATTAGGTTGCAGGATGACGTCAAATAGAATAACGTCATAGGTGTGCCGCCTACCTCGGCGACGCTGTTGACGGCCTCTTGTCTGACGTCATTTCGGTACGCAGCCGCCACGCCGTTGTGTCTGCGAACAAATAGAAGTAGGCCTGCATCGATGAAGTTGGCATATTCTTTAGAGATAAATGTCATTCTTAATCGCTATATATACTTATTGCATCTCTTGAAAATGTTTTAAATTTCAACCAAATGTAATTTAAGTTAATCGTTTGTAACGTTGTAGTGTAACGGAACATAATTTAAGTCAAATAGTGCCGACTCTATAGAATTGCAGGCACTTGAGGTGTGGTTATATATCACACCTCAAGTGCTCATGTGTGAATTTTGTACACGAAAAAGCTTTTTGACGAGAAAATATCCGGTTTGTGATCAAAACTACTTAAAACAAAAATGCTCTTAACCAGATACTAGATTTTAAAGATATCACAGAAGCTAGTGTGACATGCTACACCTATGGTATTACAGCATCTGTAACGCTGGTGTAACTGTACAACCCTGTCTCGAACAGAGAATTGAGTCCGGTGCAAGGCTCCTGACAGGATTGAGAGATGTCATTATGGTCTAGACACTGTAGTACTGAAGACCAATGGGGCATTTTTTCTGTATAGCCTACCAGTAAAATATGAATGAGAATTCATGGAACATGGGAGTTTTTTTTGACAATTTAAGGATTGTACAATGACCTCGTTTTAAAAATTCGGATACAGTACAGATTATTTTGATCCGTCATTAATAATAGACTACCCCGCTGAAATTCTACCAGCGATCCAAGTCACACAATGTAGGCTATACCTGATCCTACGCTTTTGTTCTTTGACAACACAACAAAAGGCTATCACTCACACGTGCTCGAATCCAGGGTAGTAGTGGCCCCCGTATCCCCCGTACTCCTCGGCGCAGACGGCCGCAGCGAGCGAGGCGAGGACGAGCAGAGCGACCTTCATTGTTGACGACGAGCGACGTGTTATCAGTGAGAACTGTGAGGTAACTGCGACGTCGTGATGTGATGATGCTCACCGTCACCGCACGGCGCTTTTATACTCTGACGGTGTCTACATGGGACACGCGAGTCTGGCAGCAGCCGATGCAGTGGGCTGGCTGGTGTCCAACAGCATGCGCTTCGCGCGGCGTGCGAGAATAGAATCTGCGCCAATCCATCTGGGCTCTTGCTAATTTGCATGCGGGCTGGAGGAAATTTGAAAATGAGATCAGCAAGCTTTGACAAACCAGAACCCCAACCTGATCCTAGTTCTACTGCAGCCCTAACTCTAACTTGCTAGCCCTAACGCAGCCCTAGCCCCAATCAAAATCTCAACTTATTTAAATTTCGAAGACAAGTAATTCCGCCAGCCGGTATGCAAATGATGACCTGAGCTGAAATGGATTCGTGCAGATTCCATTCTCGCGCGTGGCGTAGGCGCTACCGATGCACAGTGCAAAAATTAAATGGAGAGTCGGAAGTTTTTGACCGGGGGGAGGGGGGTTGAAAATTGAGGTGGGAGAATCGGTTTTTGCAAAGGGAGGTTAGTGAGTTGAAAACGATCTCAATGGAGGAAGGGGGGGGATGACAGAGGGGTTTTTAGAACAGAATGTCAAAATTGGCCTGCCAGCTTTTCTCTCCCTTGAAGCTTATCATTGTCTCAAACATAAAAACATTGTGGATTGACACACTTAGGTGTTGAGTTTTCAAAGGATGAAAACTTGACCCCCTCCCAGGGTAATTTTTTTTTTGGTGGTTGGATAAAAAATGGTGGTGGAGGGATTCAACCCCCCCCCCCCCCCAATCCCCCAGTTGATGCGCGCCCAGTCGATGCAGCGAGAACGTGAGAGAAGGCAGAATGTGTGAGAATGTGCGCCGCATGCAGTCAGTGCAACCCGTGCAACGCTTGTAGCTGCGCACCTGCTTGTCTGACAATGCTCTGTCACTGTCAGTGGCGTAGCTACGTCTCAGCATCCGGGGAGGGGGGGGGGCGATTGCAGCCCACAGCCAATTTTGGGTTGCCGCCCCCTTATTTTACAACTTATTTTATGCTGCCGACTACATTGTACATTCTTTTTGCTGCCGACAACTTATATTATGCTGCCGACAACTTATATTATGCTGCCGACAACTTATATTATGCTGCCGACAACCTATATTATGCTGCTGACAACCTATATTATGCTGCCGACAACTTATATTATGCTGCCGACAACTTATAGTATGCTGCCGACAACTAATTGTATGCTGCCGACAACTTATATTATGCTGCCGACAACTAATTGTATGCTCCAGACAACTTGTTTCAAGCAACAGATAACTTTTTATGCTGCAGACAACTTGATTATGTTCTGCACCGGACAACTTATTTTGTGACGCTTATAAACTTAGTTTATACCCCGGACAGCTTATTTGTGCTCCGGAGTCCGGACAACTTCTTATAAGCTGCAGACAAGTTATTTCATGCACCGGACAACACGTTTAAGGCTCCAGACAACTTATATAATGCTCCAGACAACTTATATAATGCTCCAGACAACTTATATAATGCTCCGGACAACTTATTTTATGATGTAGACAACTTATTTTATGCTCAAAGATAATGTGTATTTTGCATAATATTTCATGCTACAAACGTCAGATTTTAATGAGGCCTTTATAGGCCTTTATAACATGGTTGGTTTTTAAGAGCAGGCTATGTAGAGCAAGCTCTATCATAAATGGCATTTAAAGACTTAAATAAATGGATGTTTTTGGATGTTTTGTTATGCTATATTGCTGAGAAACAGTGCAGAGGTTTAAGCACAAATTGTCTTAAACCTCTGCACTGTTTCTTGTGCTGCACAATCATAGCACACGCGTAGCCTATATTCAAGAAACACTCCAAAACTCCAAAACACATTAACTGTCGAGAAACATTTATTCCACCTTAATGCACAAATTGCTCGATTAATAAATAAAGTCTTCTAATAAATAAATAAATAAATAAAAATAAAATATTGAAATATTAAAATATTATTAAAAATTAAAAATTAATTAAATTAATTTAATTTAATTTTAATTTTAATTAATTAATTAATTAAAGTAAAATTATTTTTTATTTAAAATAAAATTAATAAAGGCTTCAGTCACAAATGCCATATTATTAAGCGATATTAATATTATTATGCTGAATTCTAGCATTACTACGTTAGCCAGCCTACGTTATATGTTAATTAACGTGCAGCAATTAAGTTACGAAGCAGAGCTGGTGTCTTGCGAAATTTACTTTTGTAAGCAGGCTCTAAATTGCATTCAACTTTTCTATTCAATTCTGTGGGCAATGGCTTGGCTATGACTAGAGTTGAAGTCTTGAAGACGATAGCGATGATGATGTGTTCAGTTTCTTTTCTCAGCAATCAGCACTATTATCCTAAACCGTGTGACCTGCGCCAGCCAGAAGAGCCTGTCAGGGTCCTCATTCGCGTGCCTTTGTTAAGACTTTCTTAACTTTTTCCTTTGCCAAATTTAAAATAAATAAAATCAATTGACCGACCGCTGTGACGTCATCACTTGATTCTCTAAAGACAATTTTAAGACTAAGATTTTCATAAGCTCGCTTCCTGAATGAGGCCCCTCGGTAAACATGCTGTTCAGCTTAGCTGCGACGTCGTTTTTAGTCGTTTTGATGGTCGCAGCAGCGCAGCAGTTAGCCTACGCTGTGCTGATGATCTGCGCCGAGCGCAGCAGAAAACATCGTATCCAAAGAATGAGAGGCTTGAAATTTAAAAGTTGAAAGACTTTGAAGAAGCATTAGGCCTGCTGGCGAATTGACGAGGCTTGATGGAGACGGCAAGACTTGCTGCAGTCTCAGCGAGCCTTGCTACAGTCACTGCGGGGCTTACTGCAGTCACGATGGGGCTTGCTACAGTCACCGCGGGGCTTGCTGCGATCACTGCGGGGCTTACTGCAGTCACAGCGCGGCTTGCTACAATCACTGCGGGGCTTGCTACAGTCACAGGGGGACTTGCTGCAGTCACTGCGGGGCTCGCTGCAACACCGTCACTCAGTTTAGCAGCGCTACGGGCAAAAACGCGCTCGTCATCATCTATATCCATATCGCCCAGAGCTTCCGCAGGGCTCCCAGCTGCCCCAAATACCTCCGCAGGGTTCTCCACAGCCCCCAGCCCCCCGTCGCTCCCCTTCACGCCCCCGCTGGTCGTGATGTTGAGCGCCGCCGCTACCCGCTGCACGGCGCCTCGGTGAAGGTCAAGGTGAAGGCCGCGGTGAAGGTCAAGGTCGACGCTGAGCACGTGCGCCCACACGCGCGGGTAGAGTACCGCGGCCTCGACGTGCGCGAACAAGTAGCGTGGCCCCCACGCCCCCTGCCCGCTCATCCCTTGCCCATTTCCCACTTCCTGCCAATACCCAGTCCCCTGCTCATTTTCCACCCCCTCCCCGCCCCCCACCCCCTGCGCTCCCTTCCCGCTGGCCAAGAGGGCGGGTGTGAAGCAGGCCTGACTGAGGCAGTAACGCGCGCCCCAGTGTACGTAGCGCGGGGTGGGTCCATCGACGCTCAGGGCGACCAGGCCCGTCGTGTAGACGTCCTCGAGGCGGAACAGGGGCACATGGAGGGCCGCACGGGAAATCGCCGCAACCAGGGGCCCCGACAGGACGTACGCCTGGCCCACGACAAACACGGGGTAACGGGAGGGGCTCCACTCCGTGTGAGACACGCCCCATCTGTGCATAGGCTATTAGATTAAGCCCACTGCTGCTAGATCGTGCCTCCTCTCCTGCACGCAGACACGCCTCTCCTGCACACAGACGCGCCTCTCTTGCACACAGACGCGCCTCTCTTGCACACAGACGCGCCTCTCCTGCACACAGACGCGCCTCTCCTGCACACAGACGCGCCTCTCCTGTTAAGAGGGGAGGGGGTTGGCTTAGCGGAATATGGAAGAAGAGCGTCTCATATTTTGAAAGCTCGTCTTTCATGTACCTGTAGATTTTTAATGTAGCCTATGATTGCACGCACTGCAGTGGACAGCAGTTGCGTAGGACTGTAAGACAGTGTACGGCTGCAAGGATGCAATTACTATACGTGCACTAGATTATGTGACTCTGTAAGGCTTAATTGTTCTCTGTCCTCAGAGCATGCACAATGACGCTATCGTAATCATTTGTTAAACAGCGCACACAACGTCGTTTATTTTGCATGCATAGCCATTGTATGCACAGATGAATGCACGCTGAGCTAATAACCACTATCTAGGCCAGCACGTGCATGTCTACATGTACAATGTAGACTGCCCAGTCTACATTGTACATGTAGACATGCTCAATAGGCTGCAGGGCATTACGGACCAGGCCTAATTGCTTTTGTTGTACGTGAATAATGCATGGGTATAATCTAAGCGTTGCAGGCTGAAATCATGCCTGTCATGTAGAGCCGTCGAGCCTCGAACGCCACATAAATGTTTGTGTGGGAGATCAGCGAAGCGAGGCATCTATTGTCTGAGGCGCTTCGTAGACCCCACTATAAGTAAAGCATAATCGAATACATCACTGCAAGCTAGCTTTACCCCATATGATATTAGTCCTATTATAGAAGTCAACAGACAGGCCAAACAAAGTCCAATGGTCCATCTTGGCCGTTAGTTACATTCAATTTGTAATTACGTGTAGGCATAGATGTAAGCTATAAGGGGCTTGAGCAAATCGCTTGAAGCATCTTCATATAGAGGGATAAGGCGTTTGTTTTCGCCCTAAATCTTATTAGCCTAGCCTACTCTTCTCGTCAGCCATGATTTGTGATGGTCTCTGGAAGATGGGTTCTTGGGGGGGGGGGGGTCGTTGACCTGCGTCTTGCGGATCAACCCTATTGTAATTAGAAATATTTTGTGTATGCCACTCCGGAAGTTTCCTTAACTAGAACATAGAATGGCAGAAAGACGAATGAAAGGAAGCCCTCAAAATTGGCATTGAGCGCGTCCCACCTTTGCCTTTACCTTAGTTTTGGAGAAAATTTAACGGCAGCCCTTAACAGTCATTCGAAAAACTTGCAATATATTTAGACCTATCTATGTTTTAATTAATTAATTATTTTCACTACAATTTTTCATTTAATGTAATGCAATGTAATTCATGTTAATTAAATGACGTCGCATATTGATCTAAATGGACCAAACAAAAAGCTTCTTTGAATGGCAGATATGGGCTGCTGTAAAATTGTCTTCTAAGCTATTAAGGTCAAGGTAAAGGTGGAAACAAAGAAACGTCTATCAAATCCACTCTAGATCCTGTATAGCCGCATGGAGGGGAGGGGGGGCGCGACCTGCCGGTGCGCTGGACACGGCTGCGCACGCGCACGTCGCCGATGACATAGGCGGCGTAGCGCGGTAGAGCGAGCAGCTCCGCGAGCACCGCAAACAGGTTGACGAACACGTGATCGTCGATCTTGAGCACGTAGCGCGCGTGTGCGCAGTAGCGCGTCACCCAGCGCACACCTGCCACCGTCTTGAGCGTCAAGTTGTCGTACGTGTCGACAAACTCCTCTTGCACCAGGTCCTTGTGCAGGGCTTGCTCCTGCGCGTACACATGCATCAGGTTCCTGCGCAGAGCTTACTCCTGCACACACACGTGCCCCAAGTTCTGGTGCAGCACAGATATTAGTAGCATCTTGCACCAAGTTGAGTGCAGTGCGAACTGGATGCAGTGGAGGGTGGTGAGATCTGCAGCAAGGGCCTTGCAAAAGGTCAGACCCGGAGCTCTAGATGAAGGATGGCCCGACCTGGAGCAGTGCGCCCTCGATGAATCGGGATGAAAAATTGAGCAGGGTGCCGTCGGCGAACGGGGTGGGGATCAGACCTATGTACAGAAGGGCGCCATGTATGAAGGAGGGGGGGGTATTTGAAGGACGGGGGGAGGTACCAAACCTGCAGCAGGGCGCCCTGGATGGTGGTCCCGGGGTCGCGTTCGGGCCTTCCGAGCAGGAAGACGACCCTGACGCTGATCGCGTACAGGCGGGGCTGCGCCCACGTGGCGCGGACGAGGGCCCGCTGAGCCGCGTGCGTCGCCGCCGAGGGCACGAGGGCAACCAGGAACACGTCCCGCCCCCCACAGCACGTCGGCGCGCAGTTAGTCACGTAGTCAAAGGGATGCGACGAGACAACGGGGCGCAGGGCGCCTTCTGTCCCCCCGGGACCCTGGGCGGCGCCAGCTCCCCCGGGGAGCGGGGTGACGCCCGCCCCACTGGGGCGCGAGGCACCACCCGCCCCACGGCGCCTCACGCTGCAGTAATATTGGAGGAGCGCCGGACCATTGTGCACGCGGCCCTCCGCTCTCTCGTACTTGTCGAACAAGTCGAGGAAGCCAGGCAGGTGATTGGACGGAAGTGGGTCAACATGGGGCTGCGCGTCAGCCGTGGGGGATCGGCTCGGTAGCAGCGCGTCGTCGAGCCGTAGCCGCAGCAGGGCGAGCTCGGCCGCGGCCAAGGCCTCCTCGTCCTCGCTCCCTCGCTCTCCCTCGTCCACACCCCTCAGGCCAGGGTTCGGATTCACCTGGGTCCTGCCGCCCCCAACGAGCATGGCATCGCGTCTCGATGAACTGCCGGGCGTGGTCAGTGGGCGTGAAATGAGAACGAATAGGAGAGACAGGGCGACAGAGACGGAGACGGAGAGAGCGACGGAACGGTGGAGCAGGCGTCGAGTCATCACAGGGGCGGAGTGGCCTCGTAATACGTGCAGAGCTGCGTGAAGGGCGGCTGTAGGAATTTGCAAATGGGGACGCCGCGGCGACGCCAAAATCGGCGTCACATCTTCTTTATAGTCACGATGACTTTTTCATTCCTGCAGGAAACTCGCGCGACCGGGGGGGAGTGGGTGGGTGCTGACCGAGATTTTTAAAGGCATTCTTGATAGTCATTGATCATCTCTCTTTAGGCCATTCTTAGCAGTTTTCTCCTGCATGCACTTTTTCCTCATTAAAAAACGAGAGCACTCATTTAAGACTGGAGATGATTACCATAAAATTGGCAACGCCAACACCACATTAAAGCCATCTTATAACACTGCCTATCCAACACAGAATGGAAACGCCACTGGGGAGTGCATGGGAGGACGCCAAGTCTTCAAATTCGGCTTTCATGTAGATTTTAGAGCCGCTATGGGCAGCAGCCACCGCGGGACACCTCCAGTATTAATGGATAGCATCCAGCTTCGCGACCCTCGATAATTGAAAAAAAGAAAATTCCCGAGCGGATGACTAGAAGTGATTTGTTGCGTTATACAGTGGTTGGCGTGGTAGCGTATACGTGCACACTGCACAGGGCAGCTACATGTGCATGCACCCATACAGCAACATTTACTGTAGCCTGCAGGCCTATAGTGTATGCTGTAGTGTAGATAGTGGTGGTATTAATACAGACCTACATATGTATGTAACCTGCGTAGTTCTACACTGCTGTGCCTACTGGTCTATACTTTGATGCATTACCTATGGTTCTACTATAGGCCTACGCTTAATCTTTGGTCACATTCTAATGAAGTTGAGCCTACTCTCAGGTACTTACTTTAAAAGTTTAGCAGTGACAAGATACGATAATAAGCCCAAGTTCAATTACAGCATATGTCGCCCCCGACTACAGCCGCGTAGAGTATCGAGCACATGGTTCTACTACCACTATGCCGAACAATATTCATCCGCGTGTGCAATCGGGGCCTAGAGTCTGCGCACAGGCTATACCGTACGTGTCGTGTCGTAGTCTTATATGCACGCGCTCGTATAGAACAGAATAGTCATTGACCATATACGTTACAGTCTGCAGTGTACGGAGTGATGTGCTGCAGTGCTACGGACCGTTTAGCCGCTAGCGCTGGCCTCAGCGTTCCTTTACACGCTGCATATTTTGCATGAAATTTTGCATGTAATTTTACACGTAATTTTATATCAACCGTGTTAATAAAATTACAATGTAAAATGTCCTTAACTGGGTATCATGCGAGCCGTGCACGAAACCCAGTTAGGAAATCGTTGTCATGACAACGGTCGTCCGTTTGTCTTAACACGGTTGCACGTAAAATTACAGGTAAAATTTTATGCAAATTATGCAGCGTGTAAAGGAACGCTAATAGCCGGGCTATCATTATAGTATGCTAAACTGTTCTGAAGACGCCGTGCGCTTATAAGCCTATACTAGACCATGGCGCCCGCAGGATTTGATCCAGGGGGGTGCAAAACACACTTATATAATCTAAAAGGGGATACAAACTGCTTTTCCAGGGGGGTGCAAGTGTACCCCGTTGCATCAATGTGCGGGCGCCCATGTAAGCCTACATAGGGCCTAAAGCTGCAGCGGAGAAAGCATGAAATCTTTATTTCGTTAATTTTTTCAATATTGCATCTTTGAAATTTAAAAAAGCAGATATCCGTTCGCTTCGCGAGTGAAAAATATCTTGAATTTCCTTCAAAGGATTTTAGTTCCTTATTTTAATTACACAATTTTTTGCATAAGGTCACAACTGCTAATATTCCCCTCCCTCTGCCACACTTAATCGATCACACTTTATCGATCCTCCGATCCGAATCAAGGGCGAATCAAGGGAGGGGGGGGCCCTCCCCCGAACAGCGTAACGCATTTTATAGACGGCCCCTGCCACCAGTCAAAAATCACAATTTCTGAATGAAAAACTCATCGTCGCGTATCTTTTGCTTTTTTCTGCAATAAGGCTTATTATTGGATTATATTTTAAAAAATCGAATAGCGGCTCAGCTAAAATAACTCTTACACGATTTGATGCAAACTCCGCAGGCCTAGGGCCTATCTACGACGTAGGCGTAGTTGAGGTTACGCGGTTCTTGAGAAACTCGACTATATACAGTGTAGTGTAGTTGTAATTGATGTTTTTTCTGGATTCGCCACTAGCTAAACTTTTTCAATTGCTACACAAAGCTAACTAACAGATTTGAGAACTTTTTGAGAAGTTGTTTTTTAACAGCCAACTTATGGAGCGCCGTGACATGACCTGCATTATAGGCCTAGGATTGGCCTATTTGTAGGGCGCTGTAGGCCTACATCATTCGACATCTTTTGCAATGTGGGAAAACTAATAGCCTAACGCTAATGTTGTGTGGTTAGCTTAAAAAACTATATAAAAAACTAGTATGAACTAACAATTGAAGGGGTTAGAGCATGTACCACGTAACTCGAGTAATATGGTTCATGCCTGAAACGGGTTTAAACGCCT
>JAQIWG010007960.1:0-11846 GCA_034695025.1 Chamaedrilus cognettii | reverse complement strand
GGGGGTGATGCTGACAGAAATTTTCAAAACCGTTCTTAACAGTCATTGGGTCATTTCAAGTCAACGGTGTTACGATTGAGTTAGAGTTGAGTTAACGATCGACAAGTTAGATTTACATTCGGAATAACATTATCATGTCAAAACAGACAGAAAACCACAAAAATGTTGAATATGAACGTGGATCTAACTTGTCGATCGTTAACTCAGCTCTAACTCAATCGTAACACCGTGCACTTGAAATGACCCATTGTCGTTTTTGGCCCTTCATTTACATCATGCTGGCAAAAAGGAGAGACATAAAGTGGAACTAACACAGAGAAGGGGGGCATCTTTTTCTTTTTGTCGGAGTAGGGGGGACAGAAGCTTAATTTGCACAAAGAGCAGGGGTGGCAAACCCATATGGTAATAATACATTTTGTGAAAGCAGGAGGGGCAGACACCCCCATCAGGGGGGGCACTGCCCCCCTGACGCTACGGGCCTGGTCACGCAGTAAATCAGAGTTGAACACTGGTACCACAGATTCACAACATCCATTGCATGACTGACCGTAATGCACAACTTTTAAATAGCTGACTTTGCAGCGGAATGTTCGAAAGAAACACCAATGTAACAGCTTTGTTTGATTGTAATTCTGGTATCTGAACAGCAGATAGTATTGTAGAGTGTAACAGGAGCCGTAGCATAATCGTTTACATATTTGACACCTTGAGCGTGTTTGTCACGTAGTTTAGTTAAAGGTTTAATTTTCATGATCACCTTTCACAAAACAAAGCATAAAAATCTGTAAAGAATAAAAATCCGTTGAATTTTCGAGGGTACAGTGTAATTTTTTATGTAGGGCCTAGTTCTAGACATCCTTTTAAAAAAAATTTATCTTAACCTACTGATGTCAAACGTGAAATTTTTGCGTGCATGTAATTTTGACGAATTTTTTGAATTGGTAAAACTCGCTAAAATTTATGCTCAAAAATAAAACTGCAGAAGCTGTAATGTGTAGTACTCAAAACCGCGTAAATTAAGTGCAGCTAAATTTTGGAGGCAAAACTGCGAAAATAGCAAGTAGCGAAATATTCTGTTTTACAGTATTTTAGAGTTACCCAGGAAACACACTAAATACGATTGCAAATAAATACATGGTTTAACTTCTTTTATGCTTAATTAACAATTATCAAAGGGCTAATTTGTCAATACTGTTGTACAAGGAGTTAAAATCAACGAGATATGATTGAAATGAAAATTGCTTGCATACAATTATACAGTGAACAAGAAATAAAAAAACCGTTCTTTCAAATACAACAATTGTGAAGCATCAAAACCAAGTATACAATTGACATGAATTATATCTACAGGTGCATATCACACTGTCACGCACTAAACAAATTGAAACTATAAAAATAACATCATATGCTTCAACTATACTGTCTCATCGAATGAAGTACCTCAAGGTCTAAAGTGAACTTTAATATAATGCCTTTAATTAAAATCAAAGAATCATTTCAAAAAAACTTGAAGGTATCACTACCCCTCAGTGGCGTCGTGTCTGCATGGCACGGTGGGCACTGGCTTACTGTCAAATTAGATAATTATTGTTTTCTTGTGTTTTAGGGACCGTGTGCAGCACACAAGGGCTATATACAGTCCGGTTCTGTGCGAGAAAGCCCGCACAGAACTGCTTCCCCTTTTTTAATCGCCTTTTACGACTCGCCCGGGAAGCTCTGGGCTGCAAGCCAATTCTTAGGTCCTCGGCCTGCAGGGGGCCCTAAAATTAGAAGCGGTGGGCAACTTACAATGGCCTCAAAAGTAGAAATACCGTTAAGAATGGCACAAAGGTTAAAATAAAGCCCTAAGAATTATGTCAATATTAAATAATAATTGGGGGCCCTAAGAATAGCCTTAAAAGTAAAATGCACCGCAAAAAATCCTTTGAAAATGTATGTCAGCATCACCCCTAGCGCTTGCCTGCCTGGCTGACCCTACTTTTAGGGTCAAGCGACGCCACTGCATATAATTAGACTAGACTCCAAAATGATGATGAGTGGTCATTTAATGGTGTAAACGACTAGACTTCAGAATGATAATGTCTAGTAAACCATTCAGTATTGATAACTATAAATTCTAGTAAAAAATTAGCTTATGTAAGCTAATTAGCTCATTAGCTCAAAAGCAAAGGACCCAACAGATTTCTTGAATAACTCCCGCAAGACCCGGTGGTCTTGCGGGAGTTATTCAGGTATGATCATTATTATACAGTTTTGCTTGGCTTTGAAAGCTAAAGTAACTACAATGTCCTAAATGTTCATACGATATGGTAAGAGTTATGTATCAAAGATGTGTAATTAATATATAAAATAAAACATGAAACACATATCAGTAAGTTGGATGTAATTAGTCATAAAGTTCTGATGTAAAAAATCCCATCCTTCCCAAATGTACATGGTGAAATGATTAACCGAGATTGCTTGTACAATATCGTAGCACCGGACAGAAAGTAATACATTATAGATGTTTGTAATATTGGTCACACGCGATAATTAAAATATTAATTAAACAAAGCACCCAGCTGGAAGTGACTCACATAAGTGTATGCAGTGCGCACTACTTTTATCTCTCAATTGTAGACCAACAACTGACACATGTTACAAAAATTTGGGAGGACAGCTTACTGAACTAAACCATCAAAACTTTCACACAGGAAGAGGCCAAGTTACTTCTCTACACTCAGTCTACTCAAAAGTTATATTTTTAAATCATAGAGAGGTAATTCTCAGGGGGTAGAATGCAATCCTACAAATTTCCAAGCAAACGTTGAATTGAAGGGCAAACATTGTAAAAGGTAAAATTCGAAGTGTGTTACATTGGTGTTTCAAGTTCAATTTTTTGTTCTTGACCATTTTTTACACAATTTTTCATAAAGTCTTGTATCCTCCACAGTCAACATATATTGTGTCACCTATTAGATCCCCTGGGACTTCTTCATCACATGGGTGTTACCATTTCACATTAAATCGAGCCTACAGAGCATCGTCATGTTAAATACAGATCACTCAATAAATCACATAACGGCTGCTGAAATACCTTAATTCGCAGTCAACTGGCTACAGGTCTTGGGTTAACGCTTCAAACGCAACAAGCCACGCCTAAGGGCCCGTGATCACACTGACTCACATTAACGAGCCAGAGTAAACGATTTCAGTTCCCTTTCAAAGGAATTGACAATTTCAATATCAGCACTTCTGCAGCGTTGCTTAACTACAGAAAGGAAGTCAAAAGTGTCAATGATTTCAGTTCCTTTTCATCTTTTCAAAGAAATAACATTGACATTCACAATTTCAATCTCGGAAGCTTTACTTAACTACAAAATGCTTACATACAACAACACAACCTAGATTTGCCAACGACTGAACCATAACTGCAAGTGGTCGACCTAAAGGCACCCGGTCACCTGAACCTCCACAAGCATCTGACCGTTCCGCACCGCTGAACGCATGCACTTGTCCGGTAATGTTCCCCACTCACCGCCTGACCCCGGCCTGGCGATAGACGCTGTGTCTCTGACTAGTTCGTCATCGCTGTCCGACAATTCTATCACAACATCGTCGATGTCACGTGCGCTATAAGTCTCCGCATCGCTACCACTCAATGCCGGGGCAAGACCTTGTTTGGAAAGGGCGACCCCAGAAGTGAATCCATGGTTAAGCTGCAGGACTGACGGTCGCGGTTCGGTCGCCCCTATCACAACACAGTCATCAGCCGAGTCTTCCGCTTCTCCCCACGCCCCTGGGGGCACAATGTCGGTAATTTGAGTTACGCTGGCAGTGTCCTCTGCGATTGTCGATCCAGTGCCCGACTGCCTGCCCATGAGCTGCCTTGAGTTCGACGTAGATTGTCCACCATTAGCGACCGTGGACACACACGACTGATCGACAATGTACGAGGATAGCATTGAAGGACGGAAAATTACAGAACCACTGACGAGTGCTAGCGAAGATTGCTGCTGGCCGAAGGCAAGTGAAGGATGCGGCTGAGAAACATATAGTGGCTGTGGTGCCTTATCAGCATGTAGAAGATGCTGCTTAGAAGTGAATACAGATGAAGGCCGCATCCAAGAAACCAAAGACTGCGACGCAAGAACACACGAAGGATGCGAATTAGCAATGTATAAAATCTGCGGATTAGAGTCAGCCAAAGGGCGTGGCTTCATGACAGATGCCGGCTGTGATTTAAAAACGGAAGATTGCAGCTTTGAAAGGCCAGATGGTTGCGAACTAGTGACCGAATTCAAGAAAAACTTAGCCTGTGACTGGGACACAGAAGATTGCAGAGTCAATTCAGATGCAGACCGTGAATTAGTGACATGTAGAACTTGTGGCTTTGAAACAGAATATGGCTGTGACTTGAAGACAAAAGGCTGTGACTTAGAAACAGAAGATTGAAGGTTTACAACAGATAAAGGCATTGAATTAGGCACTGATTTCAAAACAAACACGGACTGTGCCTTGGACACTGCAGTGGCCGGGGGCCTATGAGCCCCGCCATCAGTCAGGCGCACAGGCAGAAGGCCGCCACCCCCTGGCACCATGCTGCCACCCACTTGTACCAGACCGCCACCCACTGACACCAGGCAGCCACCCACTGACACCAGGCCACCACCCACTGGCAACAGGCTGCCACCCACTCGCACCAGGTCGCTGGTTCTCTCAAACTGCTGCGCATACTCCCACTGCGCGCAGTGCAGCCTCGCAGCCACATCGCGCCTGCGCCAAGAGAGCTGTGTCTCACCCTCAACCACGCCCTCCTTGCACACATCTCCCTTACTAACCCCCTCATTGCACATACCCCCCCCACTACCCCCCTCCCTGCACACATCCCCCCCACCCAGCGAGTCCTCAGCGGCACTCAGCTCGGTGGAGAGCGATGCGAGGAAGCGTTCCATCGACTCGGTCGACGTGAGCAGGCGTTCGACAACGCTCAACACGTCACGCTCGCTGTGTGACTCAAGCGTGGAGACAAGGCGATAACGCACGACGTTTGGGGGGGCATGAAGAGAGCGCACGGCGCTATGGGGGGCGGGAGGATAGTGCAAAGAATTCGGAGGGGCATGGGCGTAGCGCAAGGTTTTATGGGGGGCGGGGGAAGGAGTGAGGGCAGAAGGAAAACCAGCAAGAGTATTCCTGACAATCAATGTCGATTGCCTGCCGGTCTTGCCCAATGCAAACGAGGAAGATTTGATCACCGACACGGCAGCACATCTTGCCGAGACGCCATCCGAGTGAAATTCAGTCGCGTTTCCATCCTCCACTCCCCAAGTCATGATGCCTCCTGACTTGAACCCAGCATCACTGGGATTAGTCCACAACATCCCGTCAAGTTTCAACTCAGCTGTGCCATTCAGTTCAATCCGTGCCGTGTCGTCAGGTTTATTTCGTGCCGTGGCATCAGGTTTAGATCGAGCGGACGTTTCTGAGCGCCTGCGTCTGTTGCCACACTGCTGCTGCTGTCGCACCAGGGCGCCCATGACGGCCGAGCAGTGCTCGATGAGGGGCAGCAGGGGTCGAGGGTCGCACACGTAGCAGCGCCACTTGACATCCTCGCCTGCGGAGAGCACGCACGCAACTAGTTCACGGCATCACTCCAGAGTAATTAAATCCATTGCAAGCTAGATTCAACAGTGCAAAGTGCAAACACTCTAACATTGCAGACATGAAACACTGTAACATATTTATAATTCAATCAGACAGTAACTGCATTTCTAACATATCCAGAAAACGCAACTTCAGAGGCTAGGAAGGTTAGAACAAGAACAGTCGTGGTTTCAAGTTCTTCACTCACTTTGCCAAGGCGAGTAGGCACCAGCCAAAAAACAATCAGGTATTCGCATTTACGTTAAAAGTTAAGTTAAAAGATCAAAATCTTTGTGCTCCGTCATGGAAAAGGGATCCGTCAGCACATTCCTTTGACTCCTGTCAAAAAAATCATGATTATCATCCCCCCCACTAAAAAGTCCTATAACCATCCCTGCTTAGTAGTGCTTTGTAATACATTAGAATTGACCTCAACTTGCTGCGGCACAATAACAAGTCACTCAATGCTTATCATACTTATTATACTTTTGACTCACATACTGGAATTGAGGATATCGCTGAGTTGCTTGCGGCCGAGGTTGCGGCGGATGCACGCCCTGCAGAGCGCGTTGTGGCAGAAGTCGCAACAGATGAGGTCTCCGCGCTGCACGCACCAGCGACACTGCTCGTCGCTCCCCTCCGCATCCTGCTCTATCGCTGCCTCCGTGTACGTAGTGTAGCACTTCTACGCACGCAACCATCACTGCTACTGCATGGCATTGAAACCAAACGCTTTCAAATTTGTGCTTTCTAGGCTGCAGAAATTTGACTAAACAGTAAAAAAGCATTGTCGACAAGGCAATGAAGATTTCAATGAGCAAATTTCAGCCAAGAGACCACATTCACCAAATCCAAGATCTGCTTTGGATTCAAGAATCAAAATTCGATTTTTTTCTTTTCAGATATCGTTGAACTGAGAATGAGTATATATGAAGCATGAGTAAGAATCGTAATGATAAATGATAGTGAGACATGGGCAATGAAGGCTGACCAGGAGGCTAGATTTGAGTGGACAGGGAGGAGAATGGTGAGGTGGTTGAATAGGGAGTCATTGAAAGAGAGAAAGCATAGTGCTGATGTGAGAGCTAAAAGATAGTTGGAGGCAGTGGGGGAGGTAGTAAGAAGAAACCGACCGAGATGGCTGGGGCATGTTTTGAGAAAGGAACCGGATGATTGGGTGCGGAAATGTATGGATCACGAGGTAGATGAAAAAGGAAGTAAAGGGAGACCGGAACGACGTGAAACAGCTTCACAGAAAAAGAGATGAAAGCTAAGAGATTAAACGTGAGGACGCAACGGATAGGGTAAAGTGGAGAGCGGGTGTCCATGGCTGCAAATGGCCTACCCCTGCGTAAGCGAGGAATGCGGCCACCAACGTGCATATGCGTGTGTGTTAATGTTAAATATGGAAACGTATGACAATACCGGCACCGCAATTAATAAATCACTAAACTAAACCTACGATAACATGAAGCAAATGCGTGCCTGCAGAACTCACTCGACAGAGCAGCACTTTGAGGACCGGGTGTCGATGGACATCCGTCTTGTAATCGGTTCCTAGCTGACGATTGCACGCCGTACAGTTGATTATCTCTGCTGCAAACCCTGCGCAAACATTGGCTTTCCATCCATCCTGCAAATCCTGCGCATTCCTGATCAAACTACACAAGCATGGTTTATTATCTCAGCGCAAACCCTCCACAAACATGAGTTCACTATTGCAAAAACCTCGTACAAACATGGGTTTATTATACCTGCGTGAAACCTAGCACAAGCATGTGTTGCCTAGCTCAAATACTGCACAGATATCTGTTTCTTTAGCAAGCATTTAATCGTTCAACAGAGTTGCACTGAAAGAAAAGCACTGCGTGGTCTAGTGGTATGTCACTGGACTGCCGTGCTAGAGGTCCGGAGTTCAATCCCCGCTCTAGCTCAACAGAGAATTCAATTTCTCTTTTGTTTTCGTTTTGTTTATTTGTTTTTTTTTGTTGATTGTTTTCGACGAACAACGCCATGCAATTTAATCATAATCATACAAAAAAACATTTATGTACAGGTCTGCTTATCGTAGCTTCAAGTTGAAACCTGTACCTACACTGGTCAGCTTCAAACCTTGTATATTTTACATCAATTATGCACAACTAATATTACAAGATGTTTCTAGTTAATAATAATACCCTTCAAAAAATAGACTAACACTAAGACTCAATAAAAATAAAGCCATATAATAGGATCAGCTGTGCCATCACAAGAACTGAAAACCTGAACACAAACATTTCCTTAAGCAGGCTGACAAAAAAGGAAATTGTTAGCAAACGATTCACACCGAAAGATTAGACAGGTGTGGTCAAACAATTGACTGTTAAACAATTACCTTTAAATGGTTTTTTTTGACGAGACCCTATTAGCTGCCTTGGAGTTGAGTTGACATCTTCTGGCAATAGGAAAACAGTCCCTAGACAACAAACACACCGATCTATAATACAAAAATGCTGCTCTGGACCAGATAACTCTAATTTACCTTTTTATTTGGCTAACCAAATTTATTTGACCCTTGCTCCTAATTCACTGCTGGTTGCTCGACCTCGATTTAAGTTTCATTTAGCTATGTGGTCCAAACTAACCAATCAAATTATTCTATACAATTCTCTCATAGATTTCCATTGGTTAATTCGGACTACAAAATTAAATCACACTTGAATCGAGGTCAAGCAACCAGCAGTAAGCGTTGAGTCTTATTTAGCTACCCTAGGCCATATGATTTAACCATTATTTCTTAAGCATTATTATTTAGCCCGTAAGCCTTACTTTGAATCAAATTAATTATTATGTCTAGGCTGAACCACTTTCAGTTTTTAAAATGATAACACTGCAAGTAAACAGCGATCTCATACGATTTAATTTTACTAAGCCCTTCCATTAAGGAACTACAGAGTATGATTGATATCTGCAGTGATGAGCTTGACTATTGATTTAAAACTGAATATTTCAAAATCTTGCTGTATAAGAATTGGTAAGCGGTGGCATAGTGAATGCAGAGAAATTAACGTCCAAGGTGCATCAATTCCTTGGAGTTCCTTCAGAAATTATTTATCTGGGTATTACTGTTGTTGCTTGGATTAAATTTAAGTGCTGCTACGACAGATAAAATCAAAGTTCTACCCAAGCTGAACGCTATCTACGGAAAGCTTCGAAAACTTGGTGATCCCATTGTTACGCTAAATCTGATTTTAATGTTGCCCTTCCCCGCCTGCTTTGTGCCCAGGAAGCCTTGCCACCGCTTACAAAGTCCGGTGCAAAGTCCATTGATCATTCTAGGAGCAGAGTTTTCATGAAATTTTTTAGCATATTTGATACCAAAATTGTTACTCAGTGTAAATTCTACACTGGCTATATTTGCCAGTGGAGCACGTTGTTGCGCTACGCAAAATACATTTTTTCGACTCGCTGAAATTAAGCCCTTGTTACATATTGAGAGCTCTTTATGATTTATCAGGTCATGGTGAACTGTCACGACTAGCTGCTTCTTACAGTGTATCAACGCAGTCGTTAGTGCTCGACTCATCACGTATCATTAATGACTATTTCGCTAATTGTGTGAACTCTATCACCTGATGTTGTGAATTTCACCTAAATTTAGCTCGCACTTCAGCTGTACATTTTAGTTTGTATTTCTTTATTGTGTTCTGCCTTAATGGTGAACAAAAGATTAATATATAAGCCAATCGGTTTCCTAGGTGACGAAAGTGGTCGCTTCCTTGCGACCAGTGGTTGTCGCTTGCCTACAACCTTGCTTGCTTGTGACCAGTTGGTCGTCGCTTGCTTCGACGCAAGGAATATGATGTGTTCACAGAGGTAGGTCCCTATTACAGTGGTAGTACCAAAAACCATCGTTATTTGGAATACTAGTTTTGGATGACCACTCTGATGTGTTACACGCAAGCCTGTAACGCCGTGTTCATGCTAACACAGGTTAGACGTTTGTATTGAAGCCGGGTTTTTACGGCCGGATGCCCTTAATGTCGCCAACCAGAATAAGAAATAATCCTGGACAATGATTATCAGCTAGCGACATTGTGTGATTAGCAGCCTTGCTGAAGGGCAGGTCATCGTCTAGGGTAATTTATTATTCTGGTCGGCGACAGGAAGCGCATCTGGCCATAAAAACCCAGCTACAAAATGAACGTGTAACCTGTGTTAACATGGACACGGCACGGCGTTACAGAAGTGCGTTGCATGCAGTAGAATTGACGTCCAAATAATGATCACTATTATAATTATAATTGTCAATGGTTCCCCTTTGAAACCAAAAACATATAAAGTCCTCGTCTAACCGAACTTGGGTAATAAAATATCATGCAAGACCAGTTTAAACCAGTGATATGTTCAATTTTTTTTCATTTTGCTTTTTAATACTATTTGCGCAAAAAAAAACTGCATTGTCTCCAAACCCGTTTTTAGGGAATCAGGTGTATAACAAACGCAATATTTGCATTTGTGTATTTTCCGTTACCTTCCGGCAGCACAAAGTTGGCGGCCTCATGCTCGGTGCCCCCTGCCTCCAAGGGGTGCTCGGTGCCCCCTGCCGCCGCCGGGGGGCGAGCGCTGGTGTGCCGCAGCACCACGTCGACGATCGAGTCTGCTGCACTGTCGCACGAGTTGTCTGTGGACAGAACCAGGACAGTGTCGCAGTCCGTCGTCGCCTCCATGGCAACCTCGTCTTCGACAAGGGGCGGGACGCAGTCTGAGAGCTGAATGCAGGCGTCCAATGAGAACGCAGCATCCACGTCGTCTGATTCGACAACCCTGCGTGTCTTCTGTTGCTTTCTGATTGGACCAAGACAAAAGCGATCATCTTCATAGTATGTGATATGGGACTCAAAAACATAAAATGTTTACAAATGGGCTCTCTAATGCGACCCTTGAAGGAAAAGTCCCAGGTCCGCATATAAATTCCTTCAGGAATCTCTGTGAATTTCTCTAAGGCCCAGAAATGAGGCCCTATTTGAGGAATACGCACAATCAGCACTTCCAGAGCTCTTCAAATAGACGCTTAAAAATCCTCAACTTAACTAATTCTAAAGCCTCTGAAAACAAAGACCTCGCAGCCCAGGGCTTCTTCCGGCAATGCATGATATTTCAGTACCGTCAGTTACACATAACTATATTTGTTAACTTTAAAGTATTTACAAAACTATTTTATAAAAACCAATTGATTGATAGCAATAATGTTCTATATACTAGCCGTAAAATGCTGCTAAAGAAGGGGAGCGGTTTTGTGCTCGCTCTCTTGCACAGAACAGGACTGCGGTCTTAGCTGCACATGGTCCAAAACTTCAAAAAAAACGACAAATCTATATAGTCACTGATATAATATTTGAAGAATTATAGAAATGCTGAAAAGATACTAAATTTAAAGCAAAAAACTATGAAATTATTATTTGTCATAATTCATCATTATTTGACCTACCTTCTGGATAAGCGCCCCATACTAGGTGTCATTTCAGCGCACACAATCTGGGCAAAAAGCACTAATTAATTAATTACTATGTGTTACTCCGTATGCAAAATCATGATAAATATCAGACATACCGGTAAATATAAAAGAATTGAAAACTAGACTAAACAGCTAACGGTCATAATTTAAGGGTGTGGTCCAACCAATTTGTGGAGACCATAGAGTAAAACGTGGAGTCCACAGGGCAAAAATGTGTGATACTCTTTGAAGAAAATGGTTAAATAATGGAAAAATTTGAGAAATAACTGTTTAAAGGCGTAGTCACACCAATATGTGGAGACCATATACAGAGCTGCGTGTGGAATTCAAGTGGGAAAACATGTGCAGTAGCCCTGTGTACTACGATCAATGGATGGTAACAATCGCACATCAAAGGAATGACTGTCAAAAATTGCTTTGAAAATATCTGTCAACCACCCCTCCCCTCCTGCTCAGAAGTTCTCATCCGAAGCAAAGTCGACACATCAGTGGTGCTGTAGATTCGACATAACCTTCATCCAATATGTGGAGATCATAAAATTCCTTAAAATATGCCCTGAGCTAACCGATCAAATTGTTACTGAATGGAGGTGCAGAAAGTTCTGCACCTGAAGAGCAATGAGTATGCATTATGCATAGCACATATTCAGCAGTGTTGTACTAATTAATTAGCTAATTACAATTAATTAGCTAATTAATTAGACTATGAGCTAATGATAATTCTAAT
>JAQIWG010007959.1:0-11846 GCA_034695025.1 Chamaedrilus cognettii | reverse complement strand
CTAACTACTGGCATTTATGTGCCACTCCTGTCTATAGCACGCTCGCAGGCAGGCAGGCAGGCAGGCAGGCAGGCAGGTAGGCAGGGCATTGTCAATTATATAGGGTGATAGGCCGTACATGACAAGTAGGCCTAGAGACAGATTCTATCCGCCTGACATGTCTGTCCGGGAGTGGGGTTTAATTTTAAGAGCGGTGTGTGAGTATCAAAGACTATTACCGTCCGGTTTTTTGTGTAAGGGCCACAAAACCGATCCCCCTTCTTTAGTCGCCTTTTACGACTCGCCCGGGGAGGCCTGGGCTGCAAGCCAATTCCTTGTTCCCGGGCTTGCGCGGAGAAAGATATCTGTCCATGGGCTCCAAGTTACTATAAACCAGGGGTTCCCAGCATGCCAAAAGTGGCACGCCATCACTTTTAAAGTGGCACGCGGAACCGCCGCTGAAAGTGTCACATTTGCACCCGTCGATGTTGCTAGGCGTGCCACTGTGGCACGCGTTTATAAACTGGCAAGGACTGTTAGAACAATATAACAAATTTCTGTCAGCACCCCCCCCCCTTGGTCGTCAGTTTCGCAGGAGAAGGAATTTGCTGGCGACTTCTATTTTGAGTGGCACGCGAAGCTTTGGTGAACAAAAATGTGGCACGCGGCAGAAAAAGGTTCGGAACCACTGCTATAAAGATCCACAATCTTCAAATAATACTAGCGAACAAGAAGACTCTGGGCTCACAGTGTTATTAAACCAGTTTTATGGATAGCCTACTGAAATTGACTTTACTGTATCTATGGGCCTGAACGTCGACATCCATCAACCAATCAGATATTGCGATGCAAATGACTTGGACGCTGTAGGCCTTTGGCGTCAAATTAAAGATATTTATTTGAATAAAATGTAAAGTAGTTTCAATCGCTTACAATTTTGAAACTCCGCGAATAGTCAGCGTCAGTTGGCAAAATTGAAATAACATTATCGACTGTTAAACAGTTGGCTACTAAATTCGTGTAGAGTCAAATTCCTGACAAGCCAATTTTGGGGGAATTTATGCATGTGGTCTAACGATGATATGCTACGCCTATGCGTATTTATGAACATAAAGCCTTGTATCTGAACATAATACAGGTATCCACGAACATAAAATCTTGTTGATATTTATAATCAAGTTTTATACAATTCTTCACGCAGTTGAACAGAAATAAGAAGAAAGATTGAAGGTTAGAATCTATTCTATCCATCCAACCGAAAGCAAGTAGGCATACTATAATCTATTTCAAACGAGTCCATAAATAACAACAAGTACAACGGCGTAAGTACGAGTAGACTAAATAAAAACGAAATGTCATTTTTCTACTCCGCTCGCAACAAATTGAAAGCTAGTTGAAATTTTGACCATAAAATTTTTATATCTTGTTTTACAGAGCTTAATGAGAAACACGAAAAATAAAATTATCCGAACGATCGGTTGTATTTGCATCGATACAACTTAATCAACTTCAGGCTATCTTATCAGGTTTGAACGGACTCTATAGTACCAGTATTTTAATCTAGGTATTATGTACAGCTGTAGGTCTTATTAACTGATTTTTTATTGCGAGTTCAATATTAAGACGCGACGCAGTAAACGGAAATTAGAATAGACTTTCTAAAACCAAAAATAACGGAAACGTTGCAGTTTCGATAAACACTGGGTTTCATTCCATTTTAAACTAAATGCAGTTGATAAAACAAAATTAAAATCACATATTTATTATCAATATAGTCGCACAAATACGTTGCAAAAACTCAAAGAAATTAAATTCTCTGCACCATAGCTACCTGCTTCAAACTAACAAAATTCGATATTGACATAAATACAAAATGCGGTTCTAGAAAACATCAAGCATTCTACGTTCTCATGTAAACAAATATTTCCTACTTGCATCTACGTATCGGAGACATGGTGACACATATGCGACGACAAACAAAAAGAAGAACAAAAATAAAACAAATAGAACCAAGAAATCATCACACGGCAACACTGCCACACTGAACGCCAGACACCGAGCTCCTGAGTAACATTAAACAACTACAAACAGAAAACTTTCTCATAAATTTGCATTAAATAATTAAACTTCTATTCTCATTCAGAATCAATGAAGATACAATAAAACATGAAATTTTTACTGCATGTTATTTTGGTGATTTTGTCTCTCAAAAATTTTGCTGCACGTTATTATCGCATTTTGAGTACTAACGCGCTTAGTTAGTAC
This sequence comes from Chamaedrilus cognettii, assembly GCA_034695025.1. Classification (NCBI taxonomy): domain Eukaryota; kingdom Metazoa; phylum Annelida; class Clitellata; order Enchytraeida; family Enchytraeidae; genus Chamaedrilus; species Chamaedrilus cognettii. Next base: position 9,602 of record JAQIWG010007959.1, on the reverse strand, counting down.
TCAAAATGGTTATTCAATTAGTAGATTCTGCAGCTTTACTTTCGCTGCATGCAATTTTTGCGAGTTTGGCATATTAGCAAAATTATCCAAAATGACAAGCATGCGAAAACCTCATGTTTGATAGTACCGTACGTTAGACAGAATATTTAAAAACGTAATAAAAACTGTTAAAGCTTTGCGCATATTCAAACTGCTATTGCCAAAAATAGATAATCGTATCTCTGGCTTCAAAAGTTCTGCATTAACATAAATAGTATTACAGCAAATGCAACGAGTCTGCTTGGTTGCTTTTAAATTAACAAATGCAATAGCAAATAGAACATATCCTAGCAAATCTCACACGACAATGCAAAGGTATATCGGTAATCGCCTGCAAAATTTACATTTTTCCGAACTGGTACAAAAAATCTTTTGGCAGATATTCCATTACCTCAGACATTCATCTTCAGAAATTGTTCCGAGCACTCTAATAACCACTTGTTCAGTTCATTCAAGATCAATTGAACAATCTTAGATTTATTTTGACTGCCTAATTTATGGGCTGAGACCTGGGTTATGTTAATCTCCAATTAGATTCTCTACGATCTGATTGGTCAAAAACTGACCTCGTTTTGTGAGCTAGGTAATTCAACACCCGATAAAACAATTGGTTGTAAGAATACACCATTGACACTCGGACATTCACCGCTGCAAGGCACACGTACTTTACAAACTTCCACTACAAAAACTAGCATAACACATCGTATAGTGATGTTAATTCCTTGTCAACTACCACAAAAGTTAGCGTACAAACCTACTTCAACACTAGTCATTGTCAAATCCAGCTCGACAACAATGTAAACATTTCCTCCCTTAAGTTTAATGCAACTAATAATGAAGACCAGGCTCCTAATTTAGACCTAAAGCTCAAAACATGAAAAGCTCTGGAAAGATTCAACAGGAGAATTTGCAAAACCAGTTAATAACTGATTAACGAAGAATTGGTTTTTAAAAACCGTAAACTTCTGAAAAACTCTTGTCAATTTCAGACAATCCATTCCATTTACAACTCATATACGAGTAATAAATAACCCGCCTATTGAAAGCAGGAAAAGATGCAATTACAAGCAACTTTCTGCGGTATGAACAATAATACATAACTCCAGCATTTTGAAGCCTCGTTCACATTATTGCAAACCATTCAAAAGTAAGTTAATAAATCAGTATAGTGAATGACCCATGAAGTAACAATAGTTATTCTATCCGACAGCGTCGGCTACGCAACAGTCATACTATATGGGACAAGAGTCAGAATGCGGTGCATCCTAACCCGGCGCACAACTCGCACCGTGCACGCGGTGCACCACATACGCGCACACAAGCAGCTTGATGTCTGAGCTCGGTGATGAATCTACCGACTGAGAAACTCTAGATCTGGGATCTGCAGTCTCAATGACGAGGTGGTTTTGTCCCTCGACGAGTCCAGTCAGCGACACGATGAAGTGTCCCTCCTGCCAGCACACAGTCACATTAGTTACACACAGATATTTATTGGAGCCACAGACATGTTAGCTGAATATTTATTGTACACAATTTACATCAAATATAATCATACAATGTTACGCCTTCCATGAATTCATGTCCGCTAGCAAAGCATTGGAGGAGTAGCACTGGGCAAAATTTATCTGAATTCTATCAGCACCACCTATAAGCTCATTGCACTTTAGACAATGTGAGAACATGCCATCAGAAATATAACGCAGTGCATCGACACAACTATAATATATAAAATACCGATGTGTCTACAAGAACTCAATGTCATGCTCAAATTGCACACTAGGAATATAAGCAATAAATATAATTCAATACACACTGCAGTTAAACGCTATACCCAGCATAGTAAGAAAACGAATCAGCCGTGTACATTATTCTGATACGTTTTAGTGACGGAATTGTAAATAGATCAGTTTTTGCATGACATAAAGCGATACAAAATAACAGATTCTCAGAGAGTGGATAGCGTACGTCGTCAACCGGCGTAAGTTGTGTTCCATTAAGTGTCACCACCGCCACAGCGCACGGACCGTGCAGCGCACACAGCGCATCGTACGCACCAATCTGCGTGTGTGCGATGAACAGCAGGGCGCACACATCTAATCACACACATACACATACACAAATCTAGTCACACACATACACACACACATATATAGTCACACACACATCTAGTCACACACACACATCTAGTCACACACATACACACACATCTAGTCACACACATCTAGTCACACACACACATCTAGTCACAAACACACATCTAGCCACACACACACATCTAGTCGCACACACAAATCTAGATACACATACACATCTAGTCACATACAAACACATCTAGCACACACAGTAGTCACACTCAATCGCACACATCTAGCCATGGACATCAGTATGAAACAAAGCTCTTCCCATTTACCTGTGAATTTTGTGCAATAATATTAATGCATTGTAATTAAATCCTGTCGACATTTAGGCGATAAATTAATAGTCAACGAATTGTCAGCTTACAGTTACTGGTCACGTTAATACTCCGGTCAGCTTTTGACATGCCTATGTCACATGTGACAAAAAGCGTGGGAGATCTTCATCAGAACAGCACAGACCCCACGAGGGTGCCCCCACCTGGCCGGTAGTTGGGACGCCCGTGGAGGAAGTCAAGGGTGAACCATCTTGCCCTTGAGGGGTTGAGGGAGAGGCAGTGGAGGGGGAATAGGGCACAGCCCCTGGTGAGGAGGGGCGGCAGGGTCCGGTCCAGCTGGCCCTCAAGGGCCGTCCTCAGCCTGACACACACACAAGGGCCGTCCTCAGCCTGACACACACACAAGGGCCGCCCTCAGCCTGACACACACACAAGGGCCATTCTCAGCCTGACACACACACAAGGGCCATTCTCAGCCTGACACACACACAAGGGCCATTCTCAGCCTGACACACACACAAACGACTACAATGCTCCTTCTTCTACCATTCCTATTCATGTACTATGTCATTCATATTATCACTACTCAGCACTTTTAGTCTCTCAGCTAGTTAACTAATTAATAATAAATGACTAGCCTTATTTATTTATTTCTGTTTTATGCTAACTAGTCCACGGCTGTAAATAGCCAACCCGTGCGCCATCTCAGAATGCGGCCACAAAAAGAGCGTATGTTCCCGCTTCACCGATCCGTAAGATAACGAGATAACACGCGTGCGTGTCCCACCGCAGCACGTGCGCGTTGATGAGTTCGGCGATGTGCGACAGACTCAGTCGTCGCGCCCAGCGCAGCGCGGTGCAGCCATGCGCGGCGCATGACAGCGCAAAGTCTGCGCCGTGCGCCAACAGCCGCTCCACCACGGCCCACCGGCCAGACTTGACCGCCTGCGCGCAGCGACAAACAACCGGCGACGCTAATTAGATTCTTCTACAAAACGTTCAAAATACGCTCTAACAAATGCACCACGCTGCACAGGTCTGCCAAAGGGCTGTATTTACATTTTTACTTAAACTTAAAATATACTCTTTGTTTACATTTTACTTTGTTTGCTCGGTCTCTGGTGAATAAATTTGCGTTGACTTACAGACGACAATCCCCCCAACCTCATCTGATCAACAATTCTGCGCAAAATACTATTGACGGAAAAGTGATACTAAAAAGCGAAGAACCTTACAGCAATGAGCGCGGTATCTCCGGATTTGGACCTAGCGTCCACATACGCTCCAGCGTCCAGCAGGGCAGACACACTGCGCGTCAATCCCTGTACATACCAACACAACAACAATAGTAATACACAGCTCCTGCCTCTAGATGTACAGACACACTGCGCGTCAGTCCCTGCAGACAGCACACACCTACAATACAACAACAACAGTAGTGTGCAGATTGATACGCTGAAGCGTCCTACAAGATCACGACTGACTAGACGTTCAACAATCTCAATGATTATAGGATAGCAGGTGATGGTTAATGCAGCAGTGTCAGAAGTACAATCTCAAAAACAACTCAGCCTTCTGCCTACATCCATAGGCCAGACTTGGACAGCTTCAGCGCAGTGCAAGAAGAGTTTCAAACGAAAGTGATCCCTGACAGTAAGATATTTAAGCTAAGTGGAAGATCATATATGGATTGCGGTGCAAGGAATAAATACAGTATCAGTGTTGTCATAAAGAGATTTAGGATAATGAAACATAATAGTTTATTCGCCATCAGGACAGAACACAATGAAGAAATAGAAATTGAAATAGACGTGCAGTTGAATTCAAGATTGCGATGCAAGGAATGAATACGGTATCAGTAGTGAGATAGTAAAACCCTCTCAGAGGCAGCGATGAGTGCAGTCGCGCCCTGCGAGTCCACGGCGTCCACATCCACACCTCGCCCCACCAACATGCGCAGCATCTCAGCACCGCCTGTTGAGCAGCACAAGCAGGCATCACAGCACTGCCTGCTTCACAGCACACGCAGCATTTCAGCACTGCCTGCTGCGCAACACACGCAAACCTTGCCACACTTTCACTCAATTCACTATATTACCATGTTGCCTTACCCAGCTAATTTTTACCAACCGTAAGGTCCGACAACACTAGACAGCATTCCACATGGAAGCTGCACAGACCAGCTGCATGCCTCAATGAGATGTACTAGCCCCAACTATGCACTTGTAAACAATCCCGTTCACAACCCGCTGTTTATACAACAAATTATAAATCATTCTTTGCATACATTATTATTTCTGACTTAGCGATTCGAGTAATTTAAATCATAATATTCCTCCTAGTACACATTATTTTGCTACATGGCTATATGCGCGTTCAAGAAATCTTAACTATTTCGTGCAGTAATTATTTCACAACTTAGTCAGGTTGATTCGTACCGCAGAGAGCAGCAGCGACCATCAGGCAACCAGTGCTCTCACTGCTGCAGCCAACATGCCCAGTGCTCTCACTGCTGCCACTAACGAGCCGAGCAGCCTGCCTGCTGTTCAGCATGGACGCAGCCAGTCGACAGTCATTGCTGACTACAGCTTTCTTCAGCAGACTCAACAGTCCATCTTGAACCATCAACCAGAAGCAGATTACCTTCATTGTCACTCAACGATATTCAATATGACAATACACGATGCTCAAAATCACAAATTTAAACAAACGTTAACTGCAAATATTCAGCTCTGGATGAGCAAAATGTCAATATATTGAAATATTAAATCATTCTATCAAAAACAATAAATCAAGGAATTAAGATCCTTCGATCAGTTATCAGCAAACAAATTTTAACAAACTACCACAAGAAAAAAACAATGTACCGATAGCTATAGAAAATATAATACTAAGCCTGCAAGCAAATATTATTCAAAAATCGTTCCACTAATATTATATATTTCTTATTGACGAACGAAGCGTAAAATCAACACACAAAGACACAATAAAATACAAGCTTACCAAAAATTTGTATATCTCTTTAAATGTCTCAAAATAAATCATGAAAAATCTGATTCATCAATCAGAAATATCATACTGACTCCTGAAACTCTCATTTGAATCGTAGGCCTAAAAGAATTCACAATAAAAACCGATCTAACATGAGTGGCACTTCCTCACCGGCACTCGGCTCAGTTTCTAAATTGTCTTTTTCTTTGGAGCACATCGCAACTTCATTCTTAAAGTTCGTAAAAACACCACCTTCACCCCTCTCTAACATCGTCCTTCGCTCGCCCTCACCATATAGTTCAGATTGGCCCCCGCTATCCAGACTGTTATAAGCAGTCCGCTGGCAGTGCGTTTCTGTCAAACTGATGCAGCCACTTCCACATTCTCCATCCAAGCTCGACGATTTAGCTTCGGTCATAAATTTGGGGCGCATTTTCATTAACGAATCCCGACGAAGAGAACTTTTTCCTCTTTCTCCCGATTTACGTGAAAATAAGCTCAGCGACTGATTTTTTGTATCAACAGCAAGCATCGAGGACTCTGCATGCGTCGATAGAACAGGCTCCGAGTGTTGTAAATCGACAACATGCATAGGAATGTCCTTGGCAAGATGTGATTTGACATTCTCTGACCTGTGAAGAGTCGTATCCGATTCGATATCATCGCTGGCAGTGCAAATCTGTTTCGATTTAGACTTTCCGTACTGTCGCATGCGCAATTTAGTCAATGAACTGCGTCGAATCAAAATCGCCGAGGAATCGTTCAAAAGCTGCGCGCCTAGAGGGGATCGATATCCTGAGCTCCTCGACCCCACCACACCCTGCTCATCGCTACTTCGCCGAACACCTCCACATCCCCGCGCATTATTTTCCAATGTCGGCGGAAGAACATCCGATCCTTGGCTGCTTATTGATCGCGACTTGCTACAACGCGCCGCCGCGCAGTCGGACACAGCATCACGTGATGACGTCAAACCTCGATGCCGCCGAAGAAATCGAGATTCGACTCCATCTTGTCCTACTTTGACCCCACCGATCAATGATTCACCAGCAAATCGTGTCATCGCAACGCCAGCCAAACGCTCCAGCTTAATCTGGCACTCCCTAAAATTTGGCACCTCGTCGTCCGACCCCAAACGATTCGTATGACCAGCGTGAACACCACATGCTGCGTCTCTCAGCACTGATTCCCCAGAGGGAGCAACAAGTCCCGCCATCACGCACCTTGTCTCGTCGGCACTCAGAGTGTCCGAGTTATTGCACGCGTCACTGCTCATCATTGCCTCGTCGCTGGAGCAGCAGTTCCTCCTCGCCGCACAGTGCACCTCACACTGCGGTGTGTCTTCCATCTGCAGCTCAGGGGGCTGACCGACGCTGCGCTTGGACCCCTTCACCTTCGAGTAGAGGTCCTTGGTCTTGCTCGGGTCGAGGATGCCGTTCTCGAGGTTGCGCCAGAACTTGTCCTTGAGGGTGTCGGCCTCCTCCGAGTCCACGTCCACATAGAAGTAGTTTAGTTTTGTGCGCGCGGCCTTGTTTCGCGCCCTCTCGCCTCGGTTCAACTTCGCTTTGCTGCGCTTGGAGGAGTTCATTGACGCCAAACTGCCGCCCCCCAGTGAAGCAGAGGTGACACCGGCGCGGTTCCTAGCACAGCGCAAACGATGCGCAGCAAACCGTCTCTTGTAGCCGTCGTTTTTTCTTTTTTTGCGGCGAGCCGCACGTTCAGCGCTCGCTGTACGAGTTCTTTCCCTGCTGGCATAAACCGCAACATTTACGAGTGACCCAGGTTCACTTGTTTGCATGGCTTCAAGCCGCGCATTGTCCAACTCTCCCAGTTGGCCAGACACAGCAGCTGTGCAAGGACTGACTCGCATGGAGCCGAGTTTGCTTGCTTCTTCACAAAACAGTCCAATGCCACGACCAATGCTTTCACCGCAACCTCCGAGGCCCATCCCATAACCAAAGGCTCCCCTTTCGATGCAATTTGAAGGTCCCGACTTGACAGGAGTATCGAGAGGGGAGTCGGTCACGCTGTGATTGGCCGTGCCACTGCTACAGTTGCTGCCGATCGAGCCGGTCTCGTAGCCGGACACAGAACCCGGCACAGAGCCGAAAACAGAGCCAGAGACCGAGTCAAACACATAGCCGGGCACAGTGACTTTTCCAGAACCTTGGGAATCACTGACGCCATTGATCATCGGTGAAACTGAAGAATAATTCAAAGTAGGCTGGGCGTTATGAGGTGAGATGTTCGGATTTTCCACGTCGCATTTTGCACTCAAACAAAGCGTAGGCCTACTCTTATCGTCGATACCAGTGATGTGACGGTATTCGATAAAATCACTACCAGAGGAAGAACTCGGCAGATCGAGACGCTTTGATCCATAACAAACATTGACATGTTCACTCAACCGCGTCTCGCTGTGATCCGTTCCGCTCTGCTGAGTTGCACTAACACTCAAATCGAGCTCGAGTTCCGCTACGTTGGTGCCACTAGCAATCGGATTTTCCCCCGGTCGCCGCGGCGGTTCGGCGAGCGACTTTTTGTTTCCCTTGACGCGCGAATAGAGGTCTGCCGACTTAAAAACGTCGATGCGACCTTGTTCGAGATCACGGTAGAACTTGTCCTTGAGGGTGTCTGCCTCGGCGCTTTCCTCGTCGACGTAGAACCAGTGCTTCTGACCCCGACGCTTCTTTGCCGGACACTACCACCGACAATACCGTTATATTAGTACGGTAACATACATAGCCAACCAAATTTCTAATCGAAATGCTCTGTCAAATAATTATGATCAGTAAAATTTGTCAATTAGGACGTTCCAAATTTTTGATAGATTTTATGGCAGGATCAAGCTTGAACCACATGTAACAGCGATATAATAGTACGGCATTTAAAACATCACGAAGTTCGTTAACGCCCGTGTAGGTTAAAAAATATAGCTGCAAAACATTCGTTTTAAGTACATAATAATAAAGAAAGCGAGTAATGTTTGAAGCAAGTATCTTCGTAGAAAGTTTATTAATCAATTCCCTTGACATAAATTTTCTCAATGCACCGGAAAATGCATATAAAATCCACTGGAAAAACTTTAACACAAATCTGTAAACAAAAACATTTACCTCGTTGGACGCCATTTTGTTTCGGACCTCCGAATTTTAAGCCAGGGGGTTTGCCCTATATTTATAATGTGTTTGATCTACAATTTACATTATTTAAGACATCTTTCAAACACAAGGTTTGCAGAAAGCGCCGCATATGAATTTTAGCACAAGTTCTCATCGCAAATTAAGTGAAATTTAAAATTAATGTGCAAATTTTGCAAACGTGAAATGACTGCGATGGAAACACACCTCCCTCGAAAATGGAATAATCATAAGGTCATAGGTTAAGGAAATAGGCATTTAAATGCATGCGTTCAAACTTATATCTTTAAAAAAAACGATTCAACACGATTTCAGCCGTGCTTTGATCCTACAGTAACCACCTTTTCATTGTATGTTGAACATTTTATCGCTCGGCATCTGGTGATATTCTTTACCATCCTCATCTACACATTATAATAGTTATGAAGTATAATATACTATAGGGGTCTACTGGGTTGAGGTCTTAATTGGGACGACATGGGGAATTCATTTTTGACAAATTCTCAAACTGCATTCTATAGGTTTAAACCTATCTATGGCAATAGGTGCCACTGCCCCGTAAGAGAACCTTAATTGATAGGTATTATCGGCCTACATGTACATTATAGGCTACAAGTTAATGTTTCATACCCTTTATAATAGGCGGCCTATAATAAGTTACGAGTAATTCCTTACCCTCCTCCGATCACGTGTTATAATGATAAAACCTCCGACTTAAAACCATAACACAGTATAACACAAATCCTCACGTGATCTTATACACCGAGTGTGTTACTATAATACATTAATGTACATTACTTTACCTCGCAACAACAGGTTACAAAGGCATAGCCTAGAATAGGATAGCTGTTAGTAGCTAAGCCTGTTTAGATCTAGTCTAATAAGCTACCACAAACATACCCTAGCTACATTTTTGCAATGTACATATACAGAGTGAGTCTCAAAAAAATAACCCCCTAGCGATATCGTGATAACTCAGTCAAAATGCAAAATATTGGTTTCATATTTTTAGGGATTGA
>JAQIWG010007958.1:0-11846 GCA_034695025.1 Chamaedrilus cognettii | reverse complement strand
TGTTAGCAGTTCACTCTTGAACATATTGTGAGAGGGCCTGTTGCATTCTTACTATCTATTTGCAATATACAGAGTGCATTGCATCAATCATTTTGTATCGAGGAAGCTTCAGAAATAATTTGAGATGAAATCATTAACAAAGGCGGCCTGCCACCAGTGATTTGTATCTTAATGTTCTTGCATATTTCTCATGGTTGTTTTGCTCGCCAGGTTTTTTTTGCTCAACGAGTAGTTAGAAACGTCGTTTGATTGAAAAACGCAATATTTGAGTTTAACCATAACAAAATAGTGGATTTTAGGTAGCGCGTAAACGAATGTATTGTAGTTGTTTACGCATGCACGGTACTATTGCACTCATTGTTCATCATGTTTATTTATCTGTTTGAATGAACATTGTACCGCTGCGTTTTTTGTTTAGGCTGTATTGTGCTTGCCTTATATCAAAGAAATTTAAAAATAATTAACTTTGTTGTACTGTGAAACGTTACATTGTTTCATAATTTCGTCGACTTGGTAGCTTTAGTTATTGTGTGTTACGCGCAGGGAAGGCCACGATAGGTTTCACTTGCAGGACGGTCACCGACCCTCGCCATACAAGCAGCCCTCAACCAAATCGCAACGACGATGACTCCCCTCGAACAGCTGCACTTGACTTCACTGAATTTTGCGGAACAGCGCTCTAATAATTAATTGTTTCTATGCTACTTTCTCTGATGGCCACTCTGTTGGGTTTATTTAATTTTTGCTTGCATGACGATCGCCATTATTTTGCACTACTTTGCTTGTGTTATAAAATTTAACATTGTTCTTCCTGTTTGCGCCGTTTGCTGAGATTATTGCGATTTTTGCGTTAACAGTTGTGCTATGTTACTTGACAAATGTGCCAATTGTGATAATTCTCTGTGTTGAACTATATCATGAGCACCGAAAACTACAGCGCTTAATATTGATCATGAATTTTGGACCTTATTTATGATTTGCATCTATTCTATTGAGAACTGATGATGGTCTCTGCATCTATCTCTCAGCGGTTATGCGGCATGCTTAAAACATCAAATTGTGACAAAACGGATTTTAAATTTACTATCCGTTCATTGTTGGGCATGTTATACCACTGCGATTGAGCTCGTGCGTCGTGGTTTGTAGTGTTCAACGAGACATCGCCTTATTTGAATTTGTTTGAATACCGCTGTATCGTTTGAACTTTTCAGATAGCGTGTACAAACTACGCGACGTAGTAGTAAGATCTAATTACTGAACGTTTCATCGAATATTTGTTGAAATTAAGCCTAATTCATTTCACGCTCGTTTGTCCCGCGATCGAATTAAACAATACGCGCTGAACTCTCGTGCGTGCGATACTCCCCGTTCGCGCCCATGGTGTAGTCTGCCACGGCCTAGAGGCGAGGTAGCATGGGTGTCTCACAAAACGTGTCAATCGTTGTTTTCATAGGCAGCGCTAAATAAACGCATTCGCATCCCTTAATAAAGCCCCCCTCCCTCCTAATAATGATGCCGTTGTTTAATGCAGCAGTAGCCCACTCCCCACAGCGCATGCAGAGCGGACAAACCCCAGCCGTTGCGTAAGTAAATTGCTTTGAGATTTCTTGAAGCGTAACGAACGCGTTCAGCCTTTCATTGTGATACTTCATTCAGTCTGGGCCCTGATTGCGCGCAGCAGTAGGCATAGAATAACAGTACTATAGCTTTGCGCTTTGATACTGCAGTATAGCTGGAATAATAAACACCCCCCACCCCCCCGAATATATTTCAAACTATTGTTAAAATATATGCCGCTCTATATTGTCTATACGAGCTTCATGTGGATCCTCACGCATGTTTGTGCTTCTTAATTTGGAATCCCAATATATTATTTACAATTATTGGGACTCCCTCAACGTTGAAAAACGATGGATCAAGCCATAGAGCATTAAACATTATACAAGATTGCTAGTAGCATACATGTACAAAAATTGTACATGCAGGTCTACATTAGATCTAGCAGCAATAGGCAGTACCATCATGTAGCTTATTGCAGCAAAGGAAGCTTAAATAAGTTTTTACTAAATTGGCCCAATTCAGGTTCTAACAGTAGCACGAACAGTAATTCTATACAATGTACATTACAGTGCACAGATAAACGCAGCACCATTGTTTCTCCAAAAACTTTTTTTATTGCAGAACTTGCCTAACAAAATTACTGACTTTCGCAGCTGCGAGATTGCATGCAACTTATTGAGCTTGGAGTAAAGGTGTACATGGTGTATATTGCATAAAATGTATACATGTAGCTAAAATTCAATCATTGCAGGCCCTATGCCTCTAATGCTAACTTGGTTAGCTTTCGATATTGGTGGTGTTAAAGTCTGTTTCCCTTGCCGCCGCAGCTGTGGATCTCACTCCGGCTGTGGTTGAAGTCGTGGTCGGTCTAGCGGTCTGCGTCGTCGCACTGGTCGTACTATTACTCGTCTTCTATTACGGACCGAGGGCCTCGCTCGGGCGGGCGGGGGGCGCTGTGGTGACCGAGGAGGGGGACAGCTGCAGGGGGAAGGGGGCATGGACGCCTTCCAGTACTTACCTATTGGGTATACACACGGATGTCATAAATACTATTTTGAAAATTGGCCTGAAATTTTGCAATAATAATAATGTTGTTGGCAATGCGCTATGGAGAAGGTAGTAGAAATGTTAAATAAGTTATAATTGAACTTATTTCTGTTTTTATTCACTAATTGACTGTGGTGGTATAATATGTAGTTGAAAATTGGCTCAATATTCAATGAGCTTCGAAATTGAAGCTGATTCCTTCTATCGTATGTTTTCTTATTTTTTGTTACTTATTGCGTTCTACATGTACCTTCGTGGTGCATTATTAGAAGACGGATAATAATTATTAATGTTTTTGGTGTAGCATAGGCTATGACAAAATATCAGATCGCTATTGTCGTTTCAGAGAGGCCCAGTACGCGTCGCAGTTGTATTCTGGAGCGCAACCTGGCGGGATGGAGTGGAGGTTGGACTAACGTTATCATTGACTTGAACCTACATGCAAATATGGGCCCTTTTAATTACACTCACTGAGCCATAGTCCCCTACTGATCATAATGTAATAATAATAATATACATATATGGCCAACGAATGAAAATACAAAATTTTATTGGTGTGACATCTTCGATGTTGCGTGTAAGCTGCTGTGATTTATCGTAGTCGTTTATTGTAAGCTTGAGTAAATTCGTCTCGGACTGTGTAATTCGTAAATTGTTATCATGAGGTCCTGCATTACATACTTGTACGGGACACAGCCTATTACAGTTTTACTACAGTTTGACTACTCGGTGTTTTACTGATCACTGCTGTGTTTTGCAGCCAAGTCACGCCGACCTCTGACGCACAGTTCTATTTACAGGACATGTACGCAGGCTTGGGGTTAGAGCATTCTTAGTCTCAATGACTCACGTTAACGTTGCTAGAAATTATATCGTCTGCGATTTATTCTGCGCCGCATCAACAAAGAGATTTAATAACTAATTAAATCTCTATTAATTTTTAAACCACGATGTTTATTAATCGCCGAGCAATAATATGTTATCGAAGAACGGCGTATTGTACCGTTATAGGCGGATGAGGACTTGATAGGCTACTATAAGGTATTTGCAAACATTAATTGAAACATAATGCGATTTCACTAAGTATTGCAGCTATGGCCTTGTCAAGTCATCAATAAACCATTTCCAAGTCTTCAGCTATACATTTCGGATATCGCAATAATATAATGTAATAATAATGTCGTGTCCTACGATGGATCGTTAGTTCAATTTTGGGGGTTGTGTATTCATTTCCAACAACTAGCTTTCCGCTTTTTCTCCAGGTCTGGTGGAATAGGCACGATGGAGACAGCCTTTCAAGACGCGCAGTTTGGAGGCCCATCTGTGTTCGAACAGGCAGCGTTCTATGGTGGTGTCTCTGACGACATCTACCTGCCTAGCAGCCATGGACAGGCCAGGTATCGGATTTGCCTGTTATTTTGTTCTAGTTTGTTTCAAGGACGACTGCAAATACTAAGGGTGGATTTTATAGACGTATCTTTATGCCCGGCTAAGCAAAGTTCTTGCTAAGGAACGGAATTTAGCGGATGCCCTTCAGTGTCATTCGAAAAAACTTCCAATAATATTCATCAGTAAAAAATAAAAATAAAATTTCCACAAGAAATGAGGTTAATTCGAATTCAGTTTAAACAGAAAGTTATTTAGCTCGAAGTCTATGTCGTCATCTTAATTTAATTACATGCATATCAATTCAAATGGACTAAGCAAAGAGTTATTTTGAATAGCAGTTAGAGCTGCAGCGAAATTGTCTCCTAAGCTAAGGTGAAGGTAAAGGGGGGAACGAAGGAACGACTATAGAATCCACTCTAAGTTACAATAGCTTGAAATTGTCTTTTATTTGTCATTTAATTATTTCATTAAAGCCCCAAATACAGTGCTGGGCAGACTAATTGCTATTGACGCTTGTATTGTATCAAATACTGATGTCGAGTTAGATTAAAACACTGGTGTTGATTAATATAGTGAAAAAAATGATGAAAAAGGCTTCAAAATAGCGCCACGCCAGACAGACTTGTTGAGGCTCGCTGCGCGTCGAGAAGGAGGCCGGAATGGATGCTTTGCAGCAGCAAAGTCACAAAGTTGCTAAGTTGCAGTCGCAACGCGCAATTTAGCTTAAATATTCGACTAGGGGTTAATGGATTTTTTTTGCATGTATTCTAAGACTAATTATTGTTGCGCATTATTGTCACAGAAACGGCGGAGATGGCATTGTGATTATCAAAAAGAAGAAGAAGAAGACCAGGCAAGACTGTTTGTATCAGATTAGTTTAAGATTCATTTGATTTTGCATCTATGATCGCTCTCCGAAGTTTTGTCAAATTACGCCAAATGTGACGCATATTTTTTTTGCAAATGGATCTATCCTTTTCTAAGTCTACGCTACATAATTGTGTAAGACACCTGCGTGATAGCAGTTTGCGACAGATAAGCGTGCAGATGCGATGCAGAATATTGCTTCTTAGTACGGCTGCTCTTAACATTGAACATTGGTCGCATGATAGGCCACATATGATCATGTTTTGATGTTATAAATTATGAAGACAATAATTTTTCGATTTTATTTTTATTTTGGATTGCGTACAATTTTCAGGCGTGACCGTTATGAAGAATCATCCTCGAGGTAGCCATGGAATATTCTTCATTTTAAATCCAAATATAAGGCTGAATTGATCAAAATAACTTTAAACAGTAAATAGAAAGCAAGTTATGCTTCTTTGCTATTTGGCATATCTGCAGAATCATGATTTTAAACTTTAAACTAGTTTGAATTTTCAATGAAGTAGGCTAAATAATTAAGTAGTTGTTTGATTCTACAATTTTGAGAAAATATTGTGATTTCTGCGAAGTTCTATTTGGCTTTAATCTTGCTAAATCAACATGATCTTAAATATTATGTTGTAGGCCTAATGCTTCTGTTTATGTTGCAGTTCTGAAGAAGAAATCGTGGATACCCGGTTGGCCAAGACTTTTACTTTGGTTTCAAAGCATTAATTGTAACAAAAGTCCATTAACATCGTTATTTATTATTTTAATTATTTTATTATTATTAAAGTAACAAAGTGTTCTGGTTGTTAATAAACTATTTTTGCTGCAGCTTACTATCTTTGAGGTACCGTACTTGTATAATATCGTTCTTTACAAAATATTCACAAATGTTCTAAATCACACGCGCGCACATTCAAGTTTTATGACGGCTTATGTAATACCAGGTGGCAATTAATCACTTAGGCCTACTGCAATCACTCAACAAATTCCTTTGCCCTTATTCTATCTACATGTACCACGTTCTCTATATTCTTCATTCTTGTCTTTAATTTTTAGTCTTTACCACCATGTTCTTCCGTGTCTTCTCCGGTCTCCTTCTAGGATTTTAGGAAACCCCGTTTCGAAAACGTGAAATAATGAAGTATTTGTGCCTCCCTGCAGATACCAGGTTCCACTCGCCCTCATCCCCCCCGCTCCGCTGCTGTTCGTGCAAACCCCCGCTCCCCCGGAGCCCTGTCCAATCAGAGGCCCCACCTCGTTCTACCCCCAGGCTCGCCAAAAGGCCACGGTGTACGCGGAGCAGGGGAAGCAATCCAAGCCGATGGTGGAGAAGATTTGTGCCCCGCGTTCTATCAACACGGAAGCGCGCGTTCAGGTGGTAGCCGGTGAAAGAGGAAGACTGCGATATCCACCATTTTGTTTTGTGCTTCTGCTCTCAAGCTGACAAATGTTCTAGATATTTTTCGGCCTGTGGGTAATCAGTATGAATAGAATAATGATTAGCAAGTGCAAAGTAAAATTATGTTGTGAAGTGGTTCAAAGTTTTATTTATCATTCTATCGATGTTCATTTTAACAATTTTGCCAATATTGTTTAGCAATTTTGTGACAGGTTGGCCAGGCTATCCAGGAATTTGCTTAGTACGTGTATCTATTTTATTCATTTTTGATGCGATTTTTTCGATTTGAAAGCCCTGGTAGACAGGGCTAAGTTTAGTCTTGATGAAACACGATGAGCGTTGCACCTTCTCCTTCTGAAGCAGGCGTCCGACTTCTCAGCCTGTAAAAACCGCGTAGGCATCATCCACGTAGGCCTACCATAGTCGATTTTCACGCGTAATGCTGCGCCTGCCTGTTTCAAATTTGGCGTACAATTCGCAGATCTAACCCTAATTTTTGGCCTACTACGCCTACCTAAGAAACCTAACCCTGCCGGTCATATTACTATGAGCAGTGAGCAGTGCTGCTGTGGTGCAGGTTGGGAAGTGCTGCCCGCAGCCGCAGTACACGTTCCAATCCCCGGGCGTCCTCATGCAGGCTCCCAAGGCAAGGCCGGCTTGCAGATGCAACTGTCAGCTGCGCATCAGCAGCGGTGCAGGCGGTGCAGTGCAGGAAATGGTGCAGGTGCAGCAGGTCAAGAAGTCTGGCTGCTCGTGCCAGCAAGGGGTGCAAGGGGTTCAAGGTGGGGGGAAGAAGGGGGGATGCAAGTGTAGGGTGTTGGTGCTTAGCACGGGAAATGATTAGTGTGATCAAGCTTAATTGAGCCTTCACAAGATGCGCATAGACTAGTGTTCAAGCTTGGACGGTCTTTCACAAGAAATGCATGGTCAAGCCTCATCCATCTTTCTCAATAAGTGAAACTTATTTATTAGAAGTCAAACTTCATCGATCTTTCACAAGAGATGAAATAGTGGTCAAGCCTGATTGACGTTTCTCAAGAAATGAAAAGAATCGTCAAGCTTCATTGGCGTCTCGCAATAGTTGCTTGGTAGCACAGCTATCCAGATCACGATCAACTATCTATTTATCTACGGCGAACGCAAAACGCTCAGCTGAGAACATTTTATTATTACGTATTGGCTATATATAGTAGTGCTTAATACCTCATTGGTTTTGCTGCGTTATAGTGAAGAAGGCATATTTATGAAAAAGGCATTATAGGCTATTTGCTTCACTAAATGTATTTAATTATGACACATCAGTTTTATTTGTAACTTTAATGCTCAACTGTTTAAAAATTTAACTATCTCAATGCGGGTTGGCCCATTTTGTTATTGACCGTTGTTTGTTGCAATATTAAATAACAAAAAGTAAACGTTTTCCATAAAGTGGAAACGGTCTACATTTTACGAGGCTACTTATCGCTAGGTACCCGTACAATTGTTATTTTTACAACTTGCGACTTGTCGACGATGCAAACTATAAATCGTCGCGAAGACGACAGTCAATAGGAGAGTAAAGTAATGCTGCCAGAATAAATGCCACAAACAAAACATCGCAATGCAACAACATACTACATGACCACAAAAGTTTACCCTAAAATAGTGTTTCACTACAATCTGCTACATTTTTAGCAATTAAAAATGAAAAGCGCCTACAACGTATTTAGCCAATTTGTGGGGTTCATTTCATAAATTTCATAAAAAAAAATCACATTTCATTTTCATTTCATAAATTTTCTAAAAATCTTTGATCGAGCGCACAAACGCCACGCGTTCAAAATATAATTATGCTATTGCTCAACCATCATGGCAGAGCAAGTGTCCTGTTAAGCTTCCAGCGAGAGGTTTCTATTGATGTGAGGTTTTTAACCTGTCGTGAAATCACCAAGGCATATTTAACGCAAAATTTACAACTGTACATTTTCTAGAGTAGGAAAAATTAGGCTGCACACGTACAAAAAACTTTCATGCTAGGTGGAGGGGGGTGCTGACGGGATCCTTTTCTCTCCCGTTTCCAATTCATGATCGAGGGGGAGGTATGCTGATGATGAAGACAATTTTTCCTTCAGTCAATATTTCATAAGTAAGGGCTAATAATTTTTCCCCCCAAATTCCTCTACCAAATACTTACACATTCCGCCATTCAACTGCGTGTTAAAATATGCCCAGGACGTCAAATAGAAGCTTAATACCTAAAAGCATAATAATAAATGCATAATAGCATCCGGTATCGCATACGACAGGCTTCACTGGCATAAGATTTACATTAAGTCTCGCTGAAATGCAGCTTGTGTCTACGGATACTGAACTGTACAGCTTGCACTGGGCCCAATCAGTGTTTGGCTTACAGCAGGCCACATGTCACATGCGTATCAATTCGCCCTACAAGGGCTTCGTCGATTGAAAAATTTGGCATTAGTTTCTCAAGACGTCATTGTAGTCTCAAGTAGTGCTGACACATCAGTGGAGAGTTAACATTTTCCGTGATGGCCTTGACCTATGGCACAAATAAACTTTAAAAGAAAGAATAATCATCAGACAAAGAATACAAAAAAACATGAAATTTTCGCATGCATGTCATTTTGGCGAATTTCGTGAATCGGTTAAACTCTCAAAAATTACACGCGCCAAAATAAAGCTGCGGAAGCGACATGTCTATTTAGCTATACATGTATGTACCATAATGAACAGCCCTTAACACGTGAAAATTAAGTGCAGCCAAATTTCATTAGAAGCAAAACCGCTAAAATAACATGCATCCACAATTTCATGTTCCGCAGTAATTACTATCCGGCATATCAACATGACAATTGTCGTGATGGCCTGGTGATGCCACAACCCGTGACCATAGACTGAGATACAGCCAGACACTAAACAACTTCCTGTTCACTCCGCAACAATTCATTCAACTGCGTATCATCTAACCGCTGCGACAACTCCGGGACACCCCCGCTATTCCTCCCCGCCGCCTCTTTATGAGACCTCCCCCCTTTCGCCGGTCTTTCCGCCCCCTCCCTCCAGTTGGCCTTGAGGAACTGGTAACAGTTCTGCAGTTTTGAGCCGGACTTCTCCGTGCGGACTCCACTCAGTGGTTTACCGTCCGTTCTAAATCCGAGGAACCAGGAGGGGTTGGCTACCGACTGGAACTCCGTGAAGTGGTCCGAGGAGAGGCGCTCGCGGAAGATGCAGAGGTTGCCGCCGTCCCGTCCCGTCGTCGTCGTCTGCGCGGGGTGCAAAACAAATGAGTTGCGGTGGTGGTGGTGGGGTTGAATTTTAAGGACCGTGTGTAGTAACAAAGACTATAATTACGGTCCGGTTCTGTGTAAGAGGGCCGTCACAGAACCGCTCCCTCCTTTAGTCGCCTTTTACGACTCACCCGGGGAGCTCTGGGCTGAAAGTATTCTATTCTTTGTTCTCCGACTTGCTGAGGTAAAAGAGTTGCGTTATGTAGTCTGTGTATTTAAACTGCATGTTGACCTGCCGTGGTGCAGGCCTAAAGAATTACAGCACGTGGCATGTACATGTACAATGTAGCGGTACCGACAATGAAGTTATATATCTCGTCGATCTTGAGTCTTGAAAATAGTCGGTGGCCTATAGAAGTTGCAATATTTTTATTGAGCGTGCGCTCTTTTGACCGCCGGCGCACGCTGACCGCGAACTTCAACAATTATTAGCGTAGGTTAGTCTTTAAATCTCCTAGGCCGATGTAGCATTACATTTTTAAAATTCTGTCTTAGATGTTGCCCAATCCGTGCTTATGCCACAGCGCTACAATCTGATGTCGTTTCGTCACTCAGTTCTGCCAGGCCTATTTTGTGCGCATTCCGTCACACTCACAAAGTCACGACACGACGGTTCGATGTTACTTTTTCTCAGCACATGGCTCGCATGCATGTATAGCACAGCGCCCAGGATCCATTTCCAGAGTGCAGTGCGCCAAGAATGCCAGCGATGCCCGCCCTAGCGTTGGATAACCATCGCCGTCAATACTTCCAAGCTCTCGCTCGCATCCCGTCAACGTTACAATCCAGGGACCGCGATCTCTAATCTTTGATGTTGGCCCCCCTCCCACCTCCCCTCCATTCCTCCTTCCCTTTCAGACCACCTCCAGTTTTCATCGTGCGTAGTAAGCTTACGGGTCGACGGATTTCTTAAAAACAAATAGCTGGCCATGCGCTAGAGTGGATAGAGAGGGGTATGCGGCGCCCCATTTCTTTTCGAAAAGAAAATCATTTTGGCTTAGAAACTAAGAAATAAATCAAAGGAGATAGCGCCGAATAGAGATTTATTTTTCATTAATGGCTTCGAAATATATCCAATAATTCGGCATAAAATTAGCGCATCAATTAGTTTGGCGATATCTCATTGTGACAAGGCAAATTAACCTCACAGACAATTATTTAAACACGACTCACAATTAATCGGCAATCCAATCCATCGATAAAATTCGAGAATAATTATAGTTGCCGATACCAAAACCAGCACAGGCCTATACCATTACCGACACTTTTGGGACAAGCCTAAAATTTATCTACCGATACCGATCGATATCAACTGTAGGACCTTAATAACATCGTCCCCAATTTAATCAACACTCTGGCCAAGCCTATCTTCGCTGAGAACGGGAATGTAGGTGGCCGGACGAGCTATAGGGGGTAGGGAGGGGCAGGTGAGGGAGAGGGGGCGGATGGCCTCCGATCGCCGCCACACCCTGCATGCAGGCCCCCGCTCGCCCTTGCAACACCTGTGACCGGTTAGCGATGACGCGCTCGTCGGTCGTCGGTATGCGCGGTATGCAGCCGGTGGCATGCGTCCACCGGTAGGTATGCCGTAACGAGCCGCTCATTAGGTGTGGAGAGGAGAGAGGGGCGCTGAAGGGGGGGGGGCGAGAAGAGATCTGGCAGTGGCGGCGCCTGTTTTGGGGGCGAGGCGGCTGAGAGAAAAGCGGAAACAAAGGAGAAACATATGGAAACTTTTTCCTTCCCGTGTAAAACTCACTACCGGGGGGTACTGAGGAAGGCTGAGACATTTGCACGTCGGTGCAGAACTCACGACCGGAAGAGGGGGGGGGGATGTGATGCTTAGGTAAGTTTTAAAAATTTGTGAACGTTGTAAGTTGGATGGGAAAAATGAGGCTGAAAATTGGACGAGCTAGAAGGAGACTAATTTTGCGCATTGGGGGGTCCCTCTTTGGACTTCCGTAGGGCCGCCACTCAGATCTGCGGAGGGTTTGGAAATGTTTTTTTCAAGGACTACCGCGTTTAAAAAGCGAGAAATTAAATTATACGATAAATTTAGATTTTAATCATGCCCTAATTCAGGAAAGTCTGAAAAAAATGACGACCCCGGCATCGCGGAAATGCCTTAATAATTATTTCTGCTGCAGTCAACTCCATCATTATTGTGACACGTAGAAAAACAACATTCTTCAAGACGTCAGCTATAGCAAAAAGCTAGCAAGACTCAGCCACTCCACTATATAGCCCTAGCAAGACTCAGCCACTCCACTATATAGCCCTAGCAAGACTCA
>JAQIWG010007957.1:0-11848 GCA_034695025.1 Chamaedrilus cognettii | reverse complement strand
GGGGGGTGTAATCCTGATTTTTCGATTCACAAAGTTGCGACCTGCAGAGGCGGTTGTCGTCTCGGAAAGTTTTTCCCTCCCGTTCAAAACTCACGACCTTGGGGGGCGGGAGGAGGGTGAGGGGTGGTAGTAAAGACATTTTTTACGCCAAAACCTCTCCGTGTAGCGAAAATTCGCTCGCAAGCAGGTGAAGGGGGGATAATTATGGCCCATGGGAGGGGGGGGTAATGATTGTCTACCTTTGACTTACTTGGCTTCAGTTTTTCAAACTTCCCTAACTTTGTTTTGACAAAACTTACCATGATTGTTGGGGAGGGGGATGCATCCCCTCTCCTGTATAACGTAGAATTGTAACTGGCTTGATGAAGATGTGTGGTGTGCTGAGCAGGTGTGCGGCAGGAGCAGGACCTTTACATACGCCTCATCGACTCAGTCACCAAGCAGGTAAAGACTCTTCATTGTTCGCTTTATTGTTCATTCGACAGGCGGCGTGTGCGGCGGTGATTTATTACCCATAATTCCTCACGTTTCTCTCGCATCAGAAATGATGTACGCTGATTCTCCTGAGAGTGTACATACAACAATTCATTAATCGGTCTATTGTGTGATGTCTCATTCCTTAAGCGTGCCGTCTCAACCCGTCTGCGATGCGTTTATTGAAGCTTAGTGATAGGGCATTGATGAAAAATTACTTTTAAGGTCGTTATAACAACGGAATCTTCTATATTATCAGTATGTATAACTCGCTGAAATAAAAATCAACTTTCAGGCTGAAGGGGAAATCACTTTATGTATATTTCACGCAGTTTAGCAAAGCCGTTTAAATGTACAATGTAGCGAAGTTAACGGTCACGGTTAATGTTACCTTGATCAGAGTTCAGATGCAACGCGTGTATTCTGGTGAAGCTCGAATGCTTGAACTAAGTCGTAGTAGTTATTTTCATAACAGAACTTGGGTTACCGCGCTGCTAAACGGGCACTGCACGCGCACTAAAACTGAGCGAATTAAAAGTGAATTAGCGTCACGGACAATGCCGAAAGGCTGAAAAGCAGGTGATGCGAATGAAGAAGTCCTATTATGCAAGCTTGCAGGCTGCGGCTTCGTTTGGCTTGGTCGTGTGGTTGTCAGAGCAGTTGACCAAACGGCGACCGAACAGTGCGAGCCATCTGTTGCATCCTACTGTAACAGTATTCAACACGTTAAAGCTTGCTCGTTCAAGATGGCTTCATTTATAGGATCATTTCAACCGATCGAAAATTATAGTTGCTTCGGTTTGTTAATGCTTGGCTGCAAGATTGCTTCTCAAGACGTTCGGTCATCATCATTCACTGTTTAACGTGTACGTGGAGATGTCAATATGGCGGGCTAAATTTTGCTAGGCCAGTTCCTCGCTTCTGTTTTTTTAGCCAAAGAAGAATTTGAGTATCAAACACCGATGCATACACGACAGACGATTTCTAGGGTGTACTTGACATATATGGCGTTCATTAGCGCTCACGGTTGCTTTTGTCAGCGTCCATCCCCTCATACACGGACAGTGTATGAGGGGATTCTGTTGCGTTAGGCTATAGACTTATATACATGTTATAGATCTATACAACCGATTCTATTCGTCAATAGATTGTCTTTCAATGAATTGTATAGTATCATTGACATGGGTATTCATACGCAAATTTCGCGGTTAACGTCTGCAAAGCCCTCGTTGTCGCTTAGCGTCAACATAACGCTAGCGTTGTTGAGGCCGATTGCAAAACTGCAAAACGTGAATGCAAATGAGGATAATTACAGCTTGGAGCCGTAGCTTGTAATGAAGCATATGGGTCAACGTGATCGAGAATTAAGTAAATTATTTGCTTGCAAGCAACTGCACTCTACAACGTAGGATACCATAGAACTTATACAGAAGTGTTTATGGCCATAATTATATACCGTATACTCGCTCGTATATGCCGTAGCACTGATTCTGCCCTGCGGCTTAAAGCGTTTGTGAAGAAACGCAAACCCTTATCAAAGTATGTATTTCGAAGATAATAGCCTAAAATATATTGACAAAAAACCTGCTTGATGATATCTTTAGGCTTATATTCCAAACAAAAGATCCAAAATGTTGTTCTATCAAACAAAAGATCGCCGATTTTCAACGGATCCTCCGAACCATCCCTCCCCACTCTAACCCCCCGGGGTTGAATTTATCTATAAGTGGAGACCCCTCTGCAGAGCAGTGATGAAGACAATGAGACCTAAATGTGTTCGAGAAAAGGGATACTATTTGTTTTCGCGCACGTGTTGCGAGCGGGAGGGGATGCTGGCGGAGACTTTTCGCTCCCGTGGCACGGGACCCGTGCAGAACTCACGAAGACGGGCGGAGGGCGGGGGGGGGGTCCTGACGGATACTTTTTTTCTGCTTACACGAATCATTTCATTTGTAACCCATAATGTCGGCTGCCCGTGCACGCGCCGCTGTAAACTCAGTCATATATTGTCGTGTTTCATTCTGCTTAATTTTTCGGTTGATGGTGGAGGCCCTTTATTGATGCACCCCTGCTAATGCACGGGGGCACACCCTAACCGCGCCTAAATCCAACTCTGTCTCATTCCCCCTTTCTGACTCTGATCTCCCCCCTGCTCCCCCCCTCGCCCCTCCCTTTGCCTCCTCCCCCCCCCCGCCCCCCGCAGAACGTTAACACGTTCGAGAAACGTCACAGATCACAAAATCGCGCCCCGGAACAACGCTCCCTTTCAAGTCGAGCCGCCAGCCTAATCAGATAATCATAGCTGGCGGGCGACGGAAAGCGATCATTATGTTAATTGCATTCTCGCTAATTATATGTTGGCGCGTGCGTGCGTGCGGCGCGCTCCGGGCGATTCTCGCGTTGCTAAAGCAACGGTGATTGCAACACACCGGCGTTAGGGTACTCTGCCCCCTCCGCCGAAAAGTCAATTTTAAGCCCACCAACTTCAATGTTTTCTTTGAACGTGTTTTTCACATGTTTTGAACATGTCTTCGAATGTTTTCTCTCCCGTTTTGAACTCACGACCGAGGGGGGGTAGTCATATTTTTAAATATTTTCTTTACAATCCAGTGAACGCCCCAGTAACCCCCTAGTGGTCCAAGGATCATAACGAAAAGTTTAAAGACTCTTAGACTAATTTACTGCGTCAAATTTAATGTTTCCCCCTTCAGTGGCTCCTTCAAAGCTGTGTCCCCCCCCGGCCTGAGAGCGCGGCGGGCCTTAACGCCGGCCCTGGATGATTGTGTTTGACCGACCAACTTCACTCGGGGGGAGGGGAGGGGGTGACTCGGCCATTACCGACCCATTGCGGGGACTTATGGCCAATTCGGTTAATTCTCGAAAGCCGTGAATATCGCGCTTTGTTCCTAGAATGATTGGAGAGTGTACAAGAGTAGCGAGAGTAGCGAGAATGATTTGAGAGGACGCGAGAGTAGCGAGTTCAGTGATTATTGAAGCTGAAAGCTCTTGTCTCTAATAGCCACGGGTCTCGCACAACGAAGTGAGACAATGCGAACGAGACACGCGTTGTTCACAGGTTAATAGTAACAGATGCTTCCTGTTTTGGCTATAATATGCGTACACAGCGCTATGAGAAATGTACACAATGCTATGAGACGTGCTGAAAATCTCCTTTAGAGTTTTTCTAAGTGTTGAAATAGTAAATTTTGGATGGAATTTTGTACCGACATAGAGGCATGCGCTATATTTGCTCTTGGCGGCGATTTCAATTAACATCAGTTACAATCACAATAATTAAGCTCAATTTAATCCTCATTATCCAACTGCACAAAACACAACGACGGTTCGCCCACACATGCTCATCGCGAATGCATCTTATTTCGCAAAATTGCGTAATAATAAAAATGTAGGCCCTATTTTCACCGCATCATGTTTTTCTATTGTGCTGCGAGCCTATTATTTAATTCTTTTACATTTCCAACAACCAATGGTAACCGGAAAATATTTTTGCAATAATTTTCAATAATTTTTAAACCGGTTTTTATACGTTCACAAAATTGATGCTGTTGCTTATCCACTATAAAACCTCAATGTTGTTTGGTTGGCAGGTTATCATCTACGAGGGGCAAGATAAGAATCCAGAAATGTGTCGAGTTCTGCTCACTCACGAAATTATGTGCAGGTAAACATTGAAATCTATCTGATGAATGAAATAATGAAATAATCTGGATGCTAATTATCGATCTGTTAATCAGAATGCTTATTAATTTATTGGTTTATCTGAATGTGTTGATTACATAACGCGATTCTGTTCATTTTGACCATATCATTTTACTTATTTTGTATGTATATAGGCTATGGCTTATTTATTGCATCTCTGTGTTTTCGCCACAATTCATCGTACGAGATTAACTATTATAATACTGTAGCCTAACGGTTAACGCATAAAATTAAGACATTTGCTTATGCGTGAAAGTTTGTTTAAATCAGCCGTGCATTTAATCATGATATACCTTTTATTTACATGCATGAATCCAGCACAGAGCGTTACAACTCTAACACTGATCCTCGTTACACCAACAAGTCCATAGATTTGAACCCAGAGTTCCCGAGCGAGTCGTAAAAGGCGAATAAAGAAGGGAGAGCGATTCTGTGCAGGTCCTCTTACACAGAATCGGACTGTAATTAGCCTTCGTTACTCACACACGGTATACTAAAAAAAAAAAAAACTGATCCTCGTTGTTGCATCTTTCAGTCGTTGTTGCGACAAAAAGAGTTGCGGCAATCGCAACGAGACGCCCTCCGATCCAGTCATCATCGACAGGTCAGCTGAGTCGTCGTACTCATTTGTTGCCGGATACTTTAGACTGGCTTGTTTTAATGCTTCATTGTTTTATATTATATCTTTATTCACACAGAGTGTAGCGCAGTCAAACGTTAAGCAACAGTATAACAAATAGGCTAGGCAGCACGTTCAATACCGCCATCTCCTCACCCAACAGGGTTTAAATATTAAAATATGCTACAACGCTATTAACTATGCCACTGTCAACATTCACCAAAAACTGTACGCATTTTATTTTAAGCCGTGTACTTCAGTACATGCAGTAAAAAAAGAGAAAAACTATAAGTATTTTCACAAGGGTGTAACATTTCACACACGATTATTATCACAAATCACAATGTTACAGCGCCAATGTATTTTTAAAGAGTATCCACGTAGCGCGCTTGAAATTAGAAGAATTGACATCGCAGGGGAAATTTACTTCGCGCACGGTGACGCATGCTCGTCATTGATCCTATTCATGTGAATATGCATTGAGTTAAAGATCTCGTTTTATACCATCAGTGTACAATGTACATGTTCACTTTGCACAATTTTCAATTATTGCAAAGCTGTGTGCAAGGGCTTTCCATTAGAGACATTGAGCGTGATATGCGCATTGAATTTAGTGACAAAGACGTGGTCCGATATTCGTGTGTATTTTGCGTAAGCAAATGCAGTCTGATTTATAACTTACGGGAACTAAAAGTTTGAAAAATGTGCTTTCTATGCACGAAAACTGCAGACTACATGCGTATTTGCACGTCTTAAAGCGCACACAAGCGCGCAAAGCGCATATGCGTCAATTGATTGAAATATTTGTCAAATTATGTGACCTATGTTAATGTATTGAGATTTCGTTCATCAACGGGTGATGCGGTTGTGTCGATACTAGTTTTGTTGCTGCTGCTTCTTTAGCGTGCATTGAAAAACCTCAATTTCACGTAATACTTCGCGCAACTTGTTAATTCTCGTGCACGCGTCTTCAGATATCATCAGGGATAAGCTTAGTAGGAGCAGTACTCCAAAACAATTTTTTTCGGGAAACTACTCGGATTTAAAAATGGGTAGGAGTAGCATTACTCGTAAAAATGGACGATGGTGTAGGCCTATTTTAGGCCTACTCCTTTTTTGAATGGTTTAGGAGTGCGGTACTCGTATTTTATAAGCAGCAGGCGTAACGCTACTCCTATTTCGTATGGGCCAAACTGAACTCTGAAAATCACATCCAAGCAGATTATGTAAAACAGAACACACGAGTTCTAGAAGCGATGTCATTGTTATTATCATATTTCAAATAACTCTGCGCCAGCTGTTACGTGCGGTGTTGTACCAATCTGCACCTACATAATCCTCAACGCGTTCTGTATCGCAAGCTTATCTCAAAACATCCCACTAAAAATCCCCCATTATCGCCGCATATTCGCGCGTATAACGAATGCGTCCCAATGCAAAACCGCTGTGCGCGGATTGCGGACGGCCGAACAAGCCGCCTGCAAACTTAGCATTAGCAAGGAGATCACGCGCCGGATGGGGCCCCAGGGTGCGCGCCCCGGCGATTATGGTGTAAAAACGCCGAAGGCCCGCTATGAATCATAGAGCGACAGAGAATTAGCGGATAATATCTGGGCGTTGAGGGACTTGTATATACGCGCCACGGCTTGAGATGCGTGCATACGGTGGATGGATAGCATAAATGCAATGCGTTGCTGGTTACAGGACAGAGTTTGTGCGTTTTACACATAGAAATTAGATAAGAATCACGCGTGCAAACGATGAGGGTATGCAAATATATTTCTAAGTTTTAGAACCGCGTGTAGTAACAAGGACTAGTACAGTCCGATTCTGTTCAAGAGAGCCGTTACAGAACCGCTTCCCCTTCTTTAATCGCCTTTTGCAAATTGCCTGGGGAGCTCTGGGCTGCAAGCCAGTTCTTTGTTCCCCGGTTGCATGGGGGTGATGTGGGTATAGATTTAGACGATGCTATTAGGCGAAAATTGAATTAGAATTTTCATGGGGTTTGGTATGTTTAATGTTTAGTTAAAGTCTGAAATTGGGGGAGTGCGGGTGTATAGCGGGTGTATAGCGGGTGTATAGCGGGTGTATAGCGGGTGTATAGAGGGGGTATCGCGGGTGTATAGCGGGTGTATCGCGGGTGTATAGCGGGTGTATCGCGGGTGTATAGCGGTTGTATAGCGGGTGTATAGCGAGAAATTGGAGAGTGCGGGTGTATAGCGTGCTGCCATTTAATTCAGACGCCAGAGAAGAACGAAATGAATTCGATGAATTCGAAATGAAACGCTGTGTCGCTGTTAACATCGTTACTGTTAAGTAACGCTTTTGGTTATACACGCGATAGTGTACCGTGCCTGTTTTAGTTGATAGTGTTCGAACTTTTGTTTGAAATGAAGCACTATGCGTTACCGCGCTACACTTGATCAATGCAGCGATGCATATTGTGATCTGGTCCGAGATCTCTCTGACGGCTCGTTCTTGATTGACGTGACAATAGACCTCTCAGACGGTCCATGTTGGGGCCCGAGGCTGATGCCATGCTGTGTTCTTCTGCAATCAGCTTCTGCCACATTGCGCATGGACCCTAGACCAGCAGCGTCCGTAGCAAAGCCCATAAAATCCACTGCTTCTCCGAGTTTTAAACTGCAGCTGCGGCAGCCGGGTGCATGTAGCCGGGCATGCATTTGTGATCAGTGGGGATGTTGAGCAAGGAATAGCGAATGCAATTAAAAGATAACGCCTCTCTATATAGTCTATACATACTCGTGATTAAACAATAGCGCCTCTATATATGTGTACGGTTTGCATGCAAATGGAA
Organism: Chamaedrilus cognettii; assembly: GCA_034695025.1. Taxonomy (NCBI): domain Eukaryota; kingdom Metazoa; phylum Annelida; class Clitellata; order Enchytraeida; family Enchytraeidae; genus Chamaedrilus; species Chamaedrilus cognettii. Next base: position 4,217 of record JAQIWG010007957.1, on the reverse strand, counting down.
GAGAATAATGTTAAATTGCTAGTGTAGGAAGGATACGATAGGCTTCAGCTCGATGCCTTTGCTTAACAGTGTCAAAATAGAAGTTTTTACAGGTGCATATTTTTTAGATTGGATTGTAACTGTTTTGCGATTGTAGTAGTTTTTGAAATATTCAAAAAAAGTTGATTTAGATTAGATTAGAATAATTTATTATCTGAAAACAGATGTACTACGTGTGTGGTCATTGATCTACCGGATTCCATCCACCCCGCCCTCCCACCAGTCACTACACTTCTGTTTCATTGCTTTGAATGCTGCGAACGCTTTGAGCAGCTGTTAAAGCTTTACAATGCAGCATCGGCAGCAGCAGCATGCTCATCAGCTGCTGCTGCTGCTTCAGCTGCTGCTGCTTTAGCTGCAGTGCGCGGTTCGCGGTATAGGCGTATCAGCGTTGGAAGAAAAATCGTCGAGACCTAAAACGTAGACATCTGTCCAATAGAATCAGCAGTGGTCAAGGCAGCGATATATTTGGGCAATGCATGGAACTGCGCGTGGAACAAAAGATCAAGCTGATTAGCTGTAGTGGACATTGAGGCATAGGGAGGGCGGGGGGGGGGGGGGGAAGGCGATGGGGGCGAAAAGTGTTGAACAACTACCTATCCCCCTGATCGCGAGTTGTGGTGGATTTCGAATGTTTGAACCTTGAACTTGTATCCAATGCTTCCCGTGTGTCCACGACCGCGCTGTGGCTGTTTCCAGGAATATAGGCTAGTTCACGCAAGTCTTAATTTCTCTTTGGTTTTGTTGTATTATAATGAAGAAAAATGATGAAAAAGGGTTTAAAATAGCGTCATTTTGCTAATGCATTTTGACTAAAATATGGTCTAGAGGTCGCAGAGCCGCAAAGTCGTAAAGTCGCAAAGTCGCAAAAGCATTTAAACAAAAATGTCCAACAGGGGGTTAAGCCTATAAACTCAATTCTTTTAATTTCTGGAAGGCAAAGAAACTGCAGTTGAAGTATGCGTTGACGGTGCTGCAATGTCACAGCAAATATTAATCTGCATCTTGTCTGTATACGACGCGCCAAGTGCGACGCCCAAAGTGACAATGCTTCAATCTTCGAGCACCTTCCATGAAAATTATAAATAGGATTATCAAAACATTTCTCTGTGTCGACCGACGAAATATTAAATTGACCGCTGTCGAAACTATGTTACGATCAGAACGAATTAACGATGTGCAGCCAAATCCGCGGACATCGTAGATGGTGCGTTACAACCTGGACCGAGGCCTCGGCCGCGTACGCTGGGAATAATTCTCGAGTGCATGCTGCCGCTGCAGTGGTGGTATAGTAGTCAGGTGAATCGCATAATTGTTCCATTCATGGTCGCTCGCCGCACGGCGCGCAGTGCGCGCGGACGGACGGACGCTCGCCGATCCAATTTGACCGTAATGGATATTTGTAATGTCTTCTTGACCGCGCTGCTGCTTCTGCTGACCGCCGCTAGCCAGAGTAGTGCGTGGCCGGGGAATCGGGGGCGATGGAGTCTTCAGTTGTGAGTGGGATTTGGTCAGGGACGATCCAAATATTCATTTTAGAGTGGGAAAGGGCGATTTTGGAGTGATGGTTTACAACAAAATTACAAGCAGAGGAAGGCCATCACTTGGAGGGAGGGCTGACGTGTAGTGATCAGACTTTTAAACCACTTTCTAGCAATGCAAGCGTCATGCGAGCGAGCAAGTAGTCATGATATGGGGAGGAGAGAGTGACGGAACATTTTTGGTGAGGAAGGCGATAATTGGCTATTTTCGACTGTCTTACCGCGCCGAATTTCAATCATTTTCTTTTAGGGGAGTTTGCTATCGTTTCTCTCCAATCTCCATCTCATATAGATTCGTTTGCTTGGTTTGGGGATGGGGGGTGGGGGGGGGTTGTCTCTCTCGTACCAATTCACAGAGACGCCCCTGCAGAGTGCTTGCCGCTCATAAACCAGGCACGCATGCCTTGGGTCGCTGCTGCTGCTACTGCTGCCGCTGTTGCTGCTGCTGCGTGGATGCTGATGCTGATGCTGCTGCTGCGTGGATGCTGATGCTGATGCGTGTTCTGGTCAGCAGCAGCTGCTGCGCCTCGATGGTATTGACAGCGGTATCAGATATAATCAGCTATCATCTAAGAGTCCATAGAGTTCTGTTAGTGGTCGTGTTTTGCGCCGTTAATTTCTACTGCTATACCATATCGGTATCCTGTAACTCAATTTCAGGCCTTGAAATTCATGTTGTAGTTTGCAGTGTTTGCCGAGTTGTCATTAACAAATGCTTCAATGTATATCGTGTGAATGTCTCAATGCGATCAAACGTAACCATTTATACAACGTCTTGCCATCGCAATGGAGCACGTTTCCATATGATACAGTCTATTGGCGAAACTGTTTAAAACCAAAGATTGCGCTCTTACTTAGCTGGCTAACTTAAGGCGATACCTCTATTACCCTACTAACCAAGTTAGTATATCCATTTTGCAACTTTCAAAATGACAACGTAGAATCTATGACATATTTTTGCAGCGAGAGTATATACGTGTACGGGAAAAGATTGATAAAGGAAGCATAATGGAGTAGAGGGCAAAGACCACGATATATTGCATAGATTAGGGACTATCTATAGCTTGATTTGCTAGATAGATAGCGAGCAGGAGATACGCTGTAGTAATTTGTAGCATATCTCAGATTTATCCGTCAAACTGCCGTTATATCTATCGCAGCTCTCATATCCCGGCTTCTCTTTGACCTTCGACCCGTCACACACAGAAAGTCGCTTTGCCTTCCAAATTTGATAACAGCGCCCATTACCGAGCGCGCAGGAGGTCGTAAAAGAGACTAGTTGCTCGACCCGAGTCATTGGCTCGAGCCTAGGTCGAGCCTAGGTCGAGCCGAGATCGAGCGTTGAGGCCAGAGCATGTATCGGATCAGTCCTGCCTCATCCTCCCCGATATTGCCTTTGTTCTCGCGGCTCTCCGAGTTTAACCCGACAAACGGTAATTACATTGAAATCTGACCCGGTCACGTGACCCGGTCACGTGCCGACAAATACAATGAGCTCGCTGTCCGGTGCTGCTGCTGCTGTTGCTGCTGATGCTGCTGATGCGGTCAATAGTCAATGGTCAGTACAATGGTCAAGAATCAGTGGTCAGTGGTTTAAGTGCAATGACACTTGCATGGTCACCGCTGGTGCTTGACATTGTATGGATTAGAGGTGAATCATGATGTTATACTCGCGTTATACTATTGTAATATGCATGTGCCTATAGTATGAGATCGTGATGTCGCTTGTCCAGTCTCTGATATAGCTTTTTGCCAAGTTTGTCAGTATTCGGCAGAAAAAATTCAAGTTTTTATGCAAATATATCATTCCTCTGATCGTTAAAACTATGCAGAAAATTTTAATTGTAGAAACTTCGAACTTGCTATGTTGCTATGTAAAAGCAAGCCACAGCTTATATATATTTGAAACATTATTCGCCACATTGGACAGACAGCAATTAAACAACATCAATTAAATAAAGGAAAAAAAATAGAAAAAGGTGAAATGAACAGTAGCCAAATGTTGCTATGGTCACAGCCTCAAGCCCTCAACATTGTCAAATAATACAAATATAAACCTCAACCTGTATCAACTCCACAATAATCAAGCATGCATATTAATGTCTGCATTTCACCAAATTATTATTGGATTAAAGATTCAGCTCAGACTCGAATTTAGACCAAACCTTCCGCTGTAGAACAGCGGAACCGTCAGAATACAGAATATAATCCGTCTTTCGCTTATTTTGTATCTTCAGCCTTGATGTTTATAGATATTCGGTTGCTTTGGCAGAATTTTGTCGTCGACAACTGAAGGTTCAATATGCTGCCCTGGCCCTGATGTCTCGATGCTTTGTCAATGGCTATCCAGTTTTGTGCTCAGTGACTTTGGAATTTTAACTTTGCCACGATTGAGTTTCAAAGCGGCTGAAGATATTTAAGCGTATTTATTATAAGCTTATACATACACGTACCGTATATAAAAATCTAAATTCCGATGCGACCGTTAAAATCCTTGCGTGAACATTTGCGATGATAGTGATGGACGCACTATTAGATTTGTTCAATAACTTTGTTTTGTTATTGTACTACTCGTATTGTAATACTGTATTGTACTACTCGTATTGTAATACTGTATTGTACTACTCGTATTGTAAT
>JAQIWG010007956.1:0-11849 GCA_034695025.1 Chamaedrilus cognettii | reverse complement strand
TGACTTTGAGGATTATCTTCCTGGCTACAAATCAGCTCACTCACACGCCGAATGTTCCGCACTGTTCTAACGGACTTTGGGCGGTCGCTACCTGGTTTTCGTGCTATCGTACAATCGGCATCAATTTTTTTACAAAGTCGATTAAGACTCGTTTTACTCCATGCTTTATTCGGAAACTCGGTAATCATTTGCTTGGCTCCCCATTGTTTTTTAATTCTAAAGTTTTTAACCAGAATACGATCTTCTGCTGTTATTTTTGTCATAAAAAAATTAAAACTTTAAAAAGAATTATGATATAAAGATGGCGACCGGAAGTCAATAGTATAGTGACGTCATAGGTTGAGTTAATTAGTAAGGAAAATTGTACAGGTTTAATTTTGTCAAAAACATAATTTGATTATATTGCACAAGATTTCACAAGGGGGTCCCACTTTTTTTGCGCCACCCTGTATAAGCAACATAGCCAACTACACAACATAGTCTACTACACAAAATAGCCTACTGTACACAACATGGCGTAGGCCTACTACACAACATAGCCTACTACACAACATGGCCTACTGTACACAGCATGGCGTACTACACAACATAGCCTACTACACACCATGGCCTACTAACACAGCATAGCCTACTACACAGCATAGCCTACTACACAGCATAGCCTACTGTACACAACATAGCCTACTGTACACAACATAGCCTACTGTACACAACATAGCCTACTGTACACAACATAGCCTACTGTACACAACATAGCCTACTGTACACAACATAGCCTACTGTACACAACACAGCCTACTGTACACAACACAGCCTACTGTGTACACAACATAGCCTACTGTAATCGATCGATGGGTAGCGGTGCCACGCAGCGCAAATGCCAGGGCAAAACGGCAATGTGCGTTATGAAGTAGGCTTACTGGTGCGAGTGCACGGGTTACAGAAAAAGAGTCGGCACGTGACGGTATAGGCCTAAGGTACATGTAAGTGTTTCTTAAGCGTTGTTCAACGGCTTAATCCTGTTGTCGTGCAGTTTTGTATCAATTGAGTCTGCATTGGAGTTCAAATATTTGCATCTTGTGTCTTGATGTTAATCTACATGTAGAACTGCATACTTGCAACCGAACTTTGAAGGATATTCTGTTTATCAAATAAAGTGGAGCGTTCCCTTTTGCGATTTGGCAAAAACAAAATATTTTTATACGCTTCCTTCTAATTTCAAGTGAATCCCATCCAGTTTCTGCCATTAGTTTTATCGCTTCTGTTCTTCTTACGCCAGTGCTTAGAACCGCTCACGAGTGTTCATGAGAATTCATGAGTGATTTAGAAAAACGGGAATTAGTGGAAAAATCAGAGACGGGGTGGGGGGGGGGTTATATTTTTTCCCCTCCCGTCGTGCAGAACTCACGATTGTGAGGGAAGGGGGTGCTGACGGATACTTTTTGCATTACTTGCGGTACGCCCCACATTGGCCTTATAGGGACTTTTTTGAACGGGAGGGCTAAACAATTTTTGAAAAGTTTAACACTTTTCCTCATGCTTTTGTATCCAAATCGAAACATAAAATTTCTTTGATTGGGGGGGTTTTAAACACTGCTTCCAGTCTACGACCATGCCCGACCTTGTCGCGAATATGCAATCTCTGCGCGGTAGCTTCATGTAAGACTCACGCACCTAGCGTAATGGATTAGCACTCACGAAGTAGTGCATCTAACGAAGTGAACAGGACTGACCCAAAAGTAACCTCAAACTAAACCTTAACTGCCTAAGACCGGATTGAGTTCAGGAAAGACACAAAATGCTAACGGAACAAGTATGTGGGGGTCACTACCTGCCAATACTCATGATTTTAAGAGTGTTTATTTCTCAGTTACTGTATTTTGTGTCCTCATACTATGCGCGGATTAGACCCATGTCTATTAGACCTAATATTTGTAGCTTTCAGTTACATTAAATGTCGCCCATAATTGTAGTGGGTATCGGTTTATGTTTTATTTTTTTTGTTGTTGTCTAATGTGCATTTCAACTGTTTCTAATCAAAAACATATTTTGCAATGTAATTTAAAGCACGGAGGCCGGTTTAGCGCATAAATCATTCAAATCTCAATTTGTCTCTAGCGAGCAACGATACGCGGAATGCATGCCAGCAGTGCCAGCAGTAGGCCTAGTCATTTGACAAAGAAACTCGATTCTTGTGGACCAAGTGTTAAACGCATTTGTTGTTATAAGTGAACAAACCTGATCGAGCAGGATGTTGAGAGTTAAGAAGAAGGTCGGGAGTAGAAAATCTAGTGAACGTGACGAGAAGGGGAATTAAGACTGAGGTTGTATACGGATCGTATGAGGAAAGAGGATTGGGTGTCAGTGTGTACATGTATGAACGTGAGAGGACGCTGATCTCAGCGTTATCATTATTAATACTCGTCAAGCCATCTGCAGGGACAGTTGAGGGGTAAGCACACATTTAACCAGGGTGCAGCTGCTTCTATGTCCGCCGCCGTAGTTACGCTACTGTCAACCATCAGTCTAGGCCCATTGTTCGTGTGATCAACACTTGATAAGTAAAGTGATAAGCTGCTTTGACTTCTGCGATTGCATGAAGAGAGAGGTTCAGCCAAGATTTCAAACCTGGGGATAGGCTATGTCAGTTCGAAGATGCACAGAAAGTTTTTGAAAGGACAGATTTGGAAATGTAGTCTATAGTGTTTAAGGCAATGTTTGCTTAGGCCTCGCCGTGCAGAACTGTAGTGTGTTATATTTGTAGGTTACCATACATTATTTGAATACATTTAAGTAAATCTGTATATCGTTGGCTCTCGTGTGACGTCATATCCGGTACAAGTCATATCCGGTACAAGTCCTATCCGGTACAAGTCGTATGGTACATATGTTAAAATGGCGTCCACCGCTATGCGTGCTAGCTACATGTATATACCTGCTTCACCATTATGACTCCGCATAATTTCAGTGTTAGCGCACTGAGCACAAGCGTATGTTGAAAGACTTTTTGAAGAATTAGTTTTCCATGAAACTATTGCAGGACTGAATTATGCGCAATGTGCCATGGAGGGTATCGGTCTGTACGATAACTGCATATTGATGGGTGCCGGGTTGCAGCAATCTGTGATTGTGATGATATACGCTGCTACTGTGGTGCATACAGCTGTGCTGAGTGGGGTGCTGCGACCCCCTGCATTATCGTCCAGCGTCACGACGACTCTCTTGCTGACCCCCGCCCCCAAGTCTTGTCTCCAGACGGCGCCACTGTGAGCAGCATCGTGGCCGCATTGCGTGTGAAGGCACTCCAGCACTTTCTACGTACTTGTGATACTTTGATAATGATAATGATTCAGAAGTTAATGTTTCTGTCGCAGGCCATTACATGACATGTCGCGGCCAGGGGCGGTTCTACGCTGGTGAGGACAGAGGATGCACCCCTCCCCACTCCAGCAAGTGAATTAAAATTTAGTCAATGCAAAGTTAACCAAATACGAAGGCAAACCGAATTAAGGGAATTATCCGATCACCTCCCACCAGCAAAAATTACCCCCCCTCCCCCACCAGCATGTTAAGCAAAGTTTCGAAGGAACTACATGTAGGACTGATGTAAATCAAATCACTGGGCTTATAGTCCGTTTCGGCGCCGAAAGGCGCCATCGGGGACCTGTAGGACTGTTTACTGTCCCTAGCACGGAAAATTTCTGTCACCACCCCCTCCTGCCTGGTTGCAAATAGCGCATGGAAGGAAAAAAGTCCACGTAATTAGCACCCCTGCCAGGTCACGAGTCATATGAAAAAATCGCCCCTCCTCCCCCTCGTTAAAACTCAAGAACCACCCCGCGTTCTGTTGGTTTGAAGTGTTGAGAGACGGCAGTCTGTTCTTTGAACGGGAGGTGTTTGGTTGGACTAATAGTTCTTCTGCGGACGGTACAGCGGTACAACACTGAAGGCGTGCATGCTAGCGCGCTGCGGCAGTGTGGCGTGATACGTACAGCGCGCTCCTCGCTTGTCCTCCATCACGTCACGCACCGACACGCACAGCACCGCGTCTGTATCGATACCGCCAGCGATGTAGAGAGTTTGTTTGTCAGCAACTACACCAAAATAATCCACGTCAGTTTTGTACGACGCTCTCTCCAGCCATGTCTGAGTTTCAAAGTTGTAGATGACGCAGGTCTCGCGGTGAAGCAGTATAGCAGACGTCTCCCACACCACGGCTCTCATATCGCTGTACGCTCGAGGCATCGCGCTGTGCAGCAGTGTGCAGTTGTGTTGAGCAGCGTCGTACACTTGTACGTGAGCTACAGCCTTGTTGTTTGTATCCAGACCACCAAACACGTAGATGGAGTTGTTGTAGGCGACATAAGCAGCGTGACTGACAGCATGCTTTAGTCGACCCGCTGCATACCATTTATTTGTCTGCCTGTTGTAAGCTTCGACACTACTCAGCCTTGTTTTATCATCATCCCACCCGCCCAGAGCGTACAGCGTCGAGTCAACGACTGCCACACAATGATAGCGTCTGCGTGACGTCATGTCTTCACATCTTGTCCAATCAGACGCCGCGTTCCATTTCCAAAGTTCGTTGTATTTGCTTCCAAGCCCCACAGCGTACAGAGTGTCACCCATCACGCAGACAGCTGCTCCAATGCTCACCTCAGCGGGCGTTGAGTCGATCGTGCTGACGCTGCCCGCACGCTCGAGGCTGATATGACAGACGCGCTGCTTGCGTCCGTCTCTTAATCCAACAGCTACGAGGACGCTCTCTGTCACACTCAATAAAATATAGCAGTAATGCACTTTGGCAGCGCGTTGTATTGAAAGTAGCAACATAAAAAGTGGTGTGGCAGTGTGCATCACGTGACGTGGAAAAGACAAATACATGTAATTCAATCTTTCTAAAAAATTCACTTCCAGTGGGCTTACATCGGCATCGCGAGGGTTGGTGCCACTGGCAGATCTAGGGGGCGAGCACGTGCCCCCTTCGTGAGTTGATATAGGGGCACAAGGGGCATGTTACAACATGCTCCCAGTTAGCATGTTAGTGCCCCCGCTCCGTTGGTTGGGATGCCCCCCCCCCGTTTGTTGATGTTGTGTTGATGTTGTTGCATTTGGTTAGCACCCTCCCCTCCCCCTGTCCGGAGTTTATGCCCCGCCCCTCCCCGCTGAAGTAGCCTAGATCCGCCCCTGGTTGGTGTCGCCCAGCGCGGTGATACAATGTCTTCCCTTCTCATGCAAAACTCACAAACGGGAGAAATTTTGAGACACACATTTTGAATCGCCGCACGGAGGAGGGCGCAGAACATATCTGCTGCTTGGGGAGCACTCACTATGCTCACGGCTTTGTCATCGACGGAATTAACCAAAAAGCAGAGTTTCTCCTGCATTGTTTTATCTGCATTTAGCAGATACAAATTTTTAAATGAGCACTTTGGTATCACCCCCACCCACGGTGTCACCCGATGCGGTCCGCATTCCCCCCCCCCCCTCCCCCGAACCCTCCTAGTGACGCCACAGAAGACTCCCTGCAGCCGGGGAACAGAGAATTGGCTTGCAGCCCAGAGCTCGAGAGCTCCACCGGTCCTTTCTTAGTCGTAAAGAGCGACTTAAGAAGGGGAGCGGTGCTGTGTCACCGGCTCTCTTGCGCAGAACCGAACTGCATAGTCTTTGTGCTACACACGGTCCCTAAACTACAAAAAACTAAACAAACGCCACTGTAGGCCTATGCAATTATATTATGCTAAAAGCTTCACGGTGTTTGCTGCTACTAAATGTATGTAACTGATTTTTAAACTTTTGATCTTCTAAAGGAATCATAGGTAACCAAATCTGTGGAATGTATAATTGTATATTTATATACTGTTGGCGATGAGCCGTCTGATGAGCTAGAGCTTGAAAGCAATATCACTCAGCTATATTTACTTATGAATTAATTCATTTTAACATTAAATATATCTAGATCTACTATTAGGCTACCCATGCAATTAAATAAATACGATATACGGTATCCAATTTGTCAATAACACCACATTATTTATCTTTCATATCATCTGGTCATTTATATCATGAGGTCATGACAGGGCCTCATCTGGGTCTTGGAAAGCATTTGCCAATAATTTGCAAAAAGAATTTTCTCGCCAAAACATACTTTTCTCGCCAACTTTTTTTCACATTCGTTCCGTTTGGGCGCATGAGCTTTCAGGAATGAAAAATTTGCCAAGGGCTTTTGCCAAATGAAAACAAAATTCGCGACCTGCTCGTAAATTATTTTTTAGTGACTGGCAGATCAAGCCCTGATCCCCGATGACGTCATGACGACGCCGAAACGGACTCTAAACTCAATGGTACTGTGATTGAGCTGTACTTGAAAACTGACAGATACAGCTACATGTTAAAATACATGCACATGTTGACTACATGTGCACTGGCTTACGCAGCAGGCTGCATGTGGGTGTACGCGAAATTTGGTAGCTTATGAATAGCAATACGCCTGTTTATATAAAGTAGGCGAAGCGCTACTCCTATTTCGTCAAGCCGATAAATAACCATGGTTTTAAACAAGCACAAATTGACATGCTTCAAGTGTGTACTACCAAGAAAAGAGGTCATTAACAGACTGTGAGATCTACATGTAGCGTAGCGTACCGTTTCCAATTTCTGTAGGTGATAGACGCTGTGGCGATTCCAAAAATTTCATGAAAGAAAATATTGAAACATCATAAAAATATCAGAGAACAAAAATAAAAGTTAGTCAAAAATCATGGGACAAAGACATAAACGTGTAGAAATAAATGTGAATCACCAGTTGCATTCAACAATGCAAATTGTTAGGAAAGACAGACTTATTTAAAGAAGACGAACTACAAGGACAAACGGGCAGACAGACTTGCTAAAAGATGGATTCAGACTAAAAAGATAGACTTATTAAAAAACAGCGTATCAAAAATGATGCACTTCTTACAACAGTTTGGGTCGTTATTCTAAGTATAACCAAGTATTTCGCAAGATGACAGATATGAAACTATTTCCGACATGCAAACCAAAGTAAACATCGTTTGACTTTCTTTTCAAAGTTTCTGTAACAATGAAGTTTGACTAATAAAAGTAACGATAACAGTCTTGACGTTGAGCTTTAAGCGCGTGTGCTGGCTATGAGCTTTCATTATGGGCTAGTTCTTATCTTAGCACTGTGGTACATTGTTGCCTTATCGCTGTGGAAACTTGCTTTGAATGGTGTTTAGTTAGTTTTGAAAGCGTACCGTACCATGCGCAGCCTAAATGAAAATATGGCCTAAAACAGAAGGCTAAGCTAATACAATGACAATGACTTCATCATTTTGTAATTTGCTTAGTGAGGGAAACGACCAATCCGAATCAATGCCATTTAAAGCTGGTGCACTGGTTTTAACAATCAAACCAAACAATCAATTAGGCTTATTTTCGTAAACCAATGCACTGCATTCAATAGCAGTTTGACTACGAATCACAGTCCTATGTGCATGCTATTGTCGTTTTTCACTGCAATAATAATTTCAGGGTTATCATTATCATTACAGAGAATGTGTATAATCAGGGAATGTATACATTCCCTGATTTCACACATTCTCTGTAACATATGCAGAGTGCGGCATAAAAAATATGTCCCCAGCAAATTCGCGATAACTCAGTCAAAATTAATCACTCTACCTACTTCTTTGGAGAGATTGTAGATAAGATAATTCGACACAAGATTTGAAAATTGAACTTGAAAATATCGTTGCGTTCCAAAGTTATGAACGTTAAACAAAATATTTTAACCACCACATTTTAACGGTACGCATGCGAAGAGCATGATGCTTGTCGATCTCAGAAATTCGTCGCCAACTGCCACATCAAATTTGCTTGACTACCGACAATGGGGGGGCAATGCTTGAATAGTATCAGACTCACAGACTCAAAGCGAAGACAAAGGCGAAACTGAAAGCGAACCAAGACGCGAAACTGACTTGCGCCATAGCAGCCCATCAACCAAGCTATGCAGCCATGCAGAAGAAGACATCAAGCATTCATCAGAGCAGATGTCCAACACATAAACTATAAAACTTAAAGGCCTGTTGTTGACCCCACAAGTCGATTCCTTTAGGACTTCTAATTTATCTGAGTGATTCAAAGCACTGCGACCGAGAGGCATCAAAATGCTCCTCGCCCGCGTAATAATGTGTTGATTAAAATAATTTTTGGCCTTCCTTGGGAGAAGTTTGATAACTTTTTAACGCAACGATGTTTTAACTTGAAAATTTCCAATCTTGTGTCAAATTATCGTAGCTAAAATCTCTGTATATATGGAGGTAGAATATTTAATTGTAAATGTGTTATCGCGAATTTTCTAGGGGTATATTTGTTTATGCCGCACTCGGTATACAACGTATTTCCCCTGCCGCGAAAATGGGTCTTTGACACATTTTTATCCCCCACCCTAACGGGGGTGTATTACACCCCCCCTGGGGGGCAGCCGTTTAGGGGGTGTTGAACCAAAACTGAGGGGGTTGACCCCCCAGAGGTGTCCGCGAAAATAACTGAAATATGCTGCTTAAAAAATGCAATACTATCATGCAGTAAATACAAAATATCCTCGAATACTACAAGGTTATTTATATTTCATACAAGGGCCTATGTCATGAGGCGCCTGACTCCGTCCTGATGACTCCGACACGGACTTAATAATAATAATAATAGTATTGGGTTTAGAGAGCGTTTCGACGTCTAATGACGCCATTGGCGACCTTTCCGATGGCATTCCTAAATTCAAAAGCAATATTGCGCAAAGTTTAACACGGACGTCGCATTATTTTTACAAATATAAACTTGCGTTGCGCAGGCAACATGTGAGCGTATTAATAGCAATACGCCTGCTTTATGAGGAGCAGACGTAGCGCTACTCCAATTTTTTCACGATTACAGTATACGTTACTTCTATTTGACCAGGAATGCAAGTAACCGTGATTTTTAAACATATATTAATTGACATCCGTCGGGTAAAGCAGTGTGCTAATAAGAAAAGAGAGAATTTAACAGACTGTGGACTGCAGGTGTACAGAGAACTACGCGAAACGCATCAGGCAAATAGACCCCATAAACCATTCTAAGTGAACCCTGGTCATCTAAGCTCGAATGTTTGCAAGCGATGATGATGCTGAGTGACAAGATTTGGACTCACCAGGTAGCTGCTCTTTGAGACTTGTAATTTTCTTTTCTGCATCGACTAGCTGGTGTTTGAGATGCACTGCCTCTTTTTCTGCTTTGTTTATCTTGTCTTTTAGACTCGCCGTCTTTGCGTCAGCTTCCACTAGTTGCCCTTTAGCGAGCGTCAACTCTTGGTTCCCTTTCGACGTCACTGTCTGCATGTCGCTCTTCTCTCGCTGCATCTCCTCCACTCTGCTCTCCAACATTACTTTGTCCGCTTGCACCTCCACACATCAGTGACTCTACTAGGCTTAGCAATATCAGCAAAGATTCATGAATTTTGACTGTTTGTGAATTTAGTACAGACTAGACCCCACTCCATCAATAAAGGACCACTAGATCCTGACATAGCGTGGACTACGCCGTGTCTCGATGTAACTGAGAACACCCGAGACATACTCGGTCAAAAATTATCAGATTGCTATAAAAACATTACACAACAACTGCAGCCATATTTACACCAGCGCGCAAATTTGAAAACCAAATCTGAGAAATTTTGTCACAATTTTGCGTGGTTGAAAAAGTACCGACAAAATAGCCGTTCCACAAACGCAACATTCGTTGCGTGATTAGATCAGTAAAGTTAGTTAGTGATTAACGTCACGAATGCCAGCATGATAAACGCGCTCCTCCAGCTGCTGCAGAGGTGTAGACTCCACACTCAATATCAGAGATTCAAGCCGATAGAACCACGTCTTCTGTCATGTGGATGCAGACAAGTAAGACACTTTGAACATCAGTTATCACTTAATTTATGGTCTACTTGGTCGTCGCTTGACTGTAAAGGGACACTGCGTAGCAGCTGATGTGGAAACTTTACTTGATCGGTACTGTTATTCAAAGGCGCATAATTTCTTACTAAATTAATCACATTTGTCCACAAATTTGAAAATTGGCGTTCATATGACGGCAGTTGTTGTGTGTAAATTTCGGACCAATCTGTTTATTGATATTTAAAATAATTTATCATCACGCAGAATTTAGAATTCAATTCCTAGTTCTATTCCGACCAAATAATTTTTATGCAGTTCCTAGTTATATAATAAAAGTTTTTATATTCCTATAATTACCAATTCTCTCAAAAAGTAATTTCTAGTTCAATAATTCTAATTCTAATCAAATATCAGGAATGAAAACATCATAGTGTGTCCCCCATAATTTTGCTTTGGGGGATCCAAGGGCATGGGGGGCAGACTAAAATGTTGCTGGGGGGTTTGTCCGTCCACAATTTTTTTGGAGGAGGCATTCACCCAGGCAACTGCTCCCCCGGGCCGGCTCTCCTGGTTCACTGACCTGCGCGCAAAAATTCAATTTTTGGGGTTAAGTTGGCATCCTAATCCGAAGGATAATACATAAGGACATTAATTCTGAGAGCTTCAATTCTGAAATAATTAGTATCTGTACTGCGAAGCTGAAAGTTGGAAGAGCTGCGAGTTTCGATAACTTGGCAGAGCACTTATTTATGCTCATCAAAGCGTACATATGATACTGGCCAGATTATTTTATCTCATGTTGCAATGTGAATATGTTCCGAGAGATTTCGGTCGTGGTCTTCTTATTCCGATTCCAAAGATATCCGGTTAGAAGGGCATTAGGAGCGTAGATCAATTCCCAAGAATATCGATGAGTCCTGTGATTTTTAAGATTTTTGAACATTGTGTGATGATGCTGTATAATAGGTTTTTGAAACGTCTGAGAGACAATTTTGCTACAAGAGTAAGGTTGGTTGCACTAGCGCCATCTTTACGGTTCGTAATGTTATCAACTTTTTTGTTGATAATAGCTCTACAGTCAATGTGTGCTGCTTAGACATTTCTAAGGCATTTGATCGAATTAATCACCATGCTTTGTTTATCAAGCTTTTGTATGAGGGGTTTCCTCTTAAACTAGTGCTGCCACCAAAAGATTGGTACACGCACTCATTCTGTTGTGTAAAATTTTGAAGCACTGTCTCAGACGCTTTTCCCATGTCGGCTGGGGTGAGACAGGGTGGTGTCCTCTCTGCCCCACTCTTTAATATTTACGTTAACAATATCCTAAAAAGAATTGATAATTCTGGTTGTACTATGGCAGGTTTGAATTGGATTTTTTCCTCTACACTGACGGCTTCATTTTACTAAGTCTTTCCGTTAAGGAACTACAGAGCATGATTGATATCTGCACTGATGAGCTTGACTCTATTGATTTAAAACTGAATATTTCGAAATCTTGCTGTATAAGAATTGGTAGGCGATGGTATAGTGAATGCAGAGAAATTAACGTCTAAGGTGCTTCAATTCCTTGGACTTCAGAAATTATTTATCTGTTGTTGCCGGGATTGAATGTAAGTACTGCCACGATAGATTAAAATTGAAGTTCTACTCAAGCTTCAACGCTATCTACGGAAAGCCTGGAAAACTTGGTGATCCCATTATTACGTTGAATCTGATTTTTAATGTCGCCCTTCCCTGCCTCATTTATGCCCAGGAACCCTTGCCACCGCCTACAAGTCCGGCTCAAAGTCCATTTATCATCCTTGGAGCAGAATTTTCATGAAAATTTTTAACACATTTGATACCAAAATTGTTACTCAGTGTAAATTCTACACTGGCTATTTGCAGTGGAGCACGTTGTTGCACTACGCAAAA
>JAQIWG010007955.1:0-11849 GCA_034695025.1 Chamaedrilus cognettii | reverse complement strand
GAAACTTTGTGGAAAAAACTCAGTCCCTAATCCCCTTCTCTCGCTCGCGAGAAAAGGCTCTACAAGAAAAGTTACAAGATCTCTCTAAGCTAAATACCTTATTAACTGACAATAAACCTTTAACTAAAGCCGCCTTTTTGTCATCTATTCTGTCAATGACCATGTTTTCACACGGTGTTAGATGTTTTTGCGCCCTGGTGAGGAGTTCTGAAGCTGGGTTTTTATGCCGGATGCCCTTTTTTATTACATTTGTAACTTCAGTACATAAACACACACAAGAAATAAATGCACGGAGTGTCAAGTTACCTGGCTAAGCATAAAGAGAACACATCTCCGTGAAGGTAATATGCCTATGCCTAACCCCCCTTGCAACAAATTAATTAAATTTGATTGATTGCCTCATAAATCACAAACAAAAAAGACATGATATACCACGTGAGAAAGAGAATACAGATGAAAAGACCATGAAATACACCATGAAACACAAAATAATCTGGCTGAATGTAGTCACAATTTTAAAACATATTCCATTATTCCTACTAGTAAAATGACAAGAAGTACTTGGAAACATTTCTTTTAAAAATAAACAAACTCTCAGAGTCCTGAAGATGGACTGGTAATGAACCTCACACCCTGGGGCCCGAAGCACTTAGAGATTGCTCCCTAATTTTTGTGCGAAAACCTGTACTACAAAGTAGTTCACACTGCGTAAGTTCTATGACGAACTACACACTGTACAATATTGCGTGCACGATGCCGGTAGCAAATCATTTTTACATTTGAACATGAATATAGAAATTTGATGCCAATGAATATCAGAGAGGGTTTATGCATGGGAACAGAAGGATGCCCTTTTGGACGCCAAGTAAAAAAATAATTACCGGGTATGGGGTTAGCAGCTCGCGACACTTGTGCATTTAGCAGCCTTGCTGAAGGGCCTGTAATTCATGATTTATAGTTGCCGGCCCTGGGACTTGAGCCCAGGTCTCTTGGACTCGCGTCCCGACGCCTTGATCACTATACTATTCATCTATCTATCTAACTTCACTAAACAATCTAAAGATTTTGTTATCTTAAATTTTCATCATCTCCTTAATTGGTCAGGTGTCCATCCGATTCCCAGTGTACCTTCGTGGGATCAGAGCACGTGAGGGCGTGTGTCCATGGCTGAAAGCGTCCAACATGTGCTAGCATGGAAAACGAACAAGAAAACGAAAATGATGACGATGATGGCATTAATTTAGCAGGATCTTGATCGCAATGATTTATAATAAAGCTAACGCTCACGTATGCAGCCGGGCAGAGTTCCAGACCAACGTCCGTCCGCCTGACAAACCCGGTTGGGACGTCCGATCATCTGATAACCCTCCACACACCAATACTCCACACGGCTGTCGAAGGAGAAGTCACTGCCCGATCTGAGTCCGTTGGGAATGTCACCGGGGTGACCGCAGTGCTTGGCTGTAACAGATGCACTGTGAGTGAGGACTGAAAAAATAAAAAAATAAAATAAAGAAACCAAAGCAAAGCTATCGCTACGCTATCGCTACGCCTATCGGCGCACGCCGTAAAAATAACAAGATCAATGCAATAAAATAAACCCTCTCTGCCGTCTACATGCATGCAAATATCGTTGCAAATATTTCGCTAATGAAATATTTCATTGTAATAGACTTCACCACGCAGCTCGCGCCAAAGGCTGACCCCACACTAATCCATATAAAATGCAGTCAACGTGACATAATCTCAGGCTTTGAAGTTCATCTGATCTGATGATAATTCATGATGAAAGTTGATCTGGTCATAATTCATAAGTTAATTATCTGCATTTGTCGGGCTGGCTATGCATGTCGTGTGTAGTCACTGACGGATTGCGATAGAGTGACTCGTGTGAACCCCACTTAGAAACTGTACGACAATATTTCAAACATGGTTCTTGCAGTGTATTGTCGCTTGCAAACCTGTTCCACATATAGAGCGTAGGCATAGGCCTACATGTATTTGAAAGAATATAAATTGAGTTAAGTTGATTAGGCAGTAGTAATGTCGAAAACATGAATCTAACATCTGAATCTTGGTCAAAGTTGCATACGGTCAAAAATTTTATGCGTACGGCTGACCCATGAATAGGAAACTATTTTTAGTATTAACAAAACGATTATAAATAAAACATAATTGTAAACGAGCTATTTCTATGCCGTGCAGTATAAGGCAAGCTCTTTTGAAATCTGTTAGTTGAAGAAAATTTCCCTTACGGTTGCAGGTCATGCTTGGTCCAGCCCAGCGGCCCTCCCCCATGCAGAAGGCCTTGGAGAAACCCTCGGCCACGAACCCCTCTCTGCAGCGGTACCTTAGGCTGGTTCCCAGCCTGTGCGTCACCACAGACCCGGGGATTGACCAGGGGGCTGAGCCGGGGGCGGACCAGGGGGTGGACGGTTGAGCAATGTCGTTTTGAGACGGATTGGCAGTGGACTGACTGAACGAAGGGCTGAGAGTCTGGGATGAGTGGTCGCTGTGGTGGGACGGACTAGGTTCGATTTCTGCATTCTTCACGATCGGTGGTTCTCTGCATTTAGCTATGACATAAGACGATGCAAATACTGAATTTACAATGGTATAAAATATAAATGATCTAGCAATCACATATGCGTCTTAATTTCCTTGAAGCTTACACTTATCAAAATTGGTCTCATTACAAATTTGTCATAAAATATCTCTCCAATATACCAGTTTGCGCAGCTGCTGCAGTACAGTTGCTCAGTAAAACCATTGTTTTAACCAATAATAATACAAAAATTCATATGACCTTACCACACAGCCTTAGTGCTGGCTATTATCGATAACTGCTCAAATAAATATTATATTGCTTGAACATTATAATGTTATTTATTCAAATAATTTAATTTAAACAAATAATAATAATTATTAGAGAGTAATTAATTGCACCTTCTGTTTCGCACGTGGGGGCCTGTCCCCCCCAGTTTCTATCCGCCTGGCAGCGCCTCTCGGCCCTCCCCAACAGCACGAACCCCTCGTCACACGAGTGATGAGCGATCGAGTCGAAGGAATGGCCGTCCTGCAGTGTGATGCTGCCGTGGGACAGTTGCGGCAGAGGGCGACACTTCATCGCTATGGACATCACAATTAAATCTGAATCAAATTTGAAGGTTAGATTTTCACTTAATCTTAAGTCAAGCAAGGTAATTTGCAGCTGCTTCCTCTCGTCTGCCCTATACTGGACACTCAGGCAACAATGAAATACGGTACGCTTCATAAATTTGTAGATAAGCCTAGATAAAGCATCCTGGCCTGGACATATTACTTGAAATGGCCCGATATAACGGTAGCACGACAATTGAACGGGTGTCAATTAACCGGGCGTCAATTGAACGGGTCCAATTGAACGGGCGTCAATTAACCGGGCAGACAATTGAACGGGCGTCAATTAACCGGGCAGACAATTAAACGGGCGTCAAGTAACATCGAACATTTGAGCGAATTAACTTTTTTTCGAGCACACGTACATCAGGGGACGGAGAAATCGAGGCCGAGGAAATACCTACGGATCAGCGACGTTTCCAATCGCTCTGTGGAACCAGCACGCCGGTGGTGCCGACGGAATAGCACGCACAACGAACTCCGTGGAAGGGTGGCATCACGGACTGCAGTCGTTATTCATGTGTCATCATCCAACCGTATGGTCGTTTTTGGGGGGCCTCAAACTAGACATGCAGCAGCAGAAAACGAAGTTCCTGCATGCCACAAGTGGTGTGGAACATCCGACATCGCATAGGTACCGTACTCTCAACGACTGCGTCAAACGAGCTGTGGCTGCGTACGGGCGAGCCGAGATACTAACGTACCTGCGGTCGATTGCCCATTTGTCTCATAAGTAAGGAAGAAAATCACGGACTGAGATGAGATGAGGAACATTATTTTGATGTCATATTTGATTAAATTTGAACTTGCTTTGCGTTATCGTTATGTATTACTTCTCATAAGTAAGGAGGAAAATCACAGACTGAGATGAAGAACATTATTTTGATGTCATATTTTATGAAATTTGAACTTGCCTTGCGTTATCGTTATGTATTACTTCTCATAAGTAAGGAGGAAAATCACAGACTGAACTGAGGAACATTATTTTGATGTCATATTTGATGAAATTTGAACTTGCTTTGTGTTATCGTTATCTATGTATTACTTCGTGTAGCACCTTTAGATTGCATATTAATAAAATTGAAAGGTTAATTGGAAAAAGTTTGTTACGTTTTACTCGTCATCCTGGTGAATTAACCACCCGGTTAGTGGTCCTCCGTTTAATTGTGCACCGTTTAATTGACGCCCGTTCAATTGACGCCCGTTTAATTGTCGCCCGTTCAATTGACGCCCGGTTAATTGTCCGCCTGTTTAATTGTGCACCCGTTCAATTGTCCACCCGTTTAATTGTCGCCGTTCAATTGACGCCCGTTCAATTGACGCCCGGTTAATTGACACCGAACCCCCTCAACCATATCTGCGGCAACATCACGATCCCATTCATTTTTCACATTCATCAGCTTTTCCATGTATTCCTTCTATCTCTCCTTCACCTTGTTTTGCATCAACTAACATCTCGCCTGACTCGCTCTTTAAACATCTGACGCACATCACATCCTCTGCCTCTTTTGCCATCTGTTTTGTGATTTTAAATACATTTCGTCGGCCTTCTTCCGTGTCAAGCTTACTCACAAATTCCTTTCTTCTGTATCTTTTGCTATTGCACAGCTGTTTTTGTTTCTCTCTTTACGAGCCTGTACTCTTTCTCCCTAGTCTCCACATCCGCTCCCCCGTTACTTTCTGATATAGCAGACTACAATGTTTGATAATGCTAAGTTGATAACTACAGTATATTGGCCTTGATAGGCAGTTTTTGCTTCTCTGAGAGCCGGGGTGCCAGCCGGGGTGTGGAGGAAAACACCACAATTTATTTATAATTGATCCTAAACTATTTGTTGTTATATTGTGTTTTTTGCTCTGCCAACGAATAAATGTCTTGTCTTGTCATGTCTTGTTTAGCAAAATTTGAACCCCTCTATAAAAACCTCTTAGGAGTTAAAACGTATATATATAAATCTTCGTTTATTTTCAAGTAGGCTGACAAAACACAGCCCTGTACAAGCATAACGTGTAAGGCCGGCATTTATTTAAAATTAGATCTTCTAGTGCCAGCGGCGCCATTATGACGTCATGACGCCATCATGACGTCATCTGTGAAGTCAAGAATAAGGTAGGGTAACGTAAACACGAATGGTACAGGCTTCGTGCCGGCTTGAAAATGTTAGCACTTATTGCTGACATAAGGGGCTTTAATTTCGTGTATCACACATGAATGCTGTAGTTAAACTCCCAAAGTTATAAGTCTTGAAAGTTGGGTCAATACTTTTGACCAACCCTGCATAATATAGATATCAAAATGTAGTAGCAGCACTGATCCCCATCTAGAGACAGGACAGTTTCTCATCCAACGTTAGAACCATCCACATTTTGTGACAGCACCTCTCAACATCTAGCCGCGGCATTGCTTCACATCTAACAATAGCACCAATCACATCCAACATAACCCCACTCCACATCTAGTGACAGCACATCTGGCTACAGCACTGCTCATCTATCAACAGCAAAAATCTACATCTAGTGACAGCACTGCTTCATATCTATAATGACAGCATCACTCCATATCTAGCGATAGCACAACTCCACATTTAGCGATAGCACTGCTCAACATCTGGCCACAGTAATATTCACATCTAGCGACAGCGTTACTCCACCTCGCGAGAGACCCACTGTCTCTCAGTCTGTCCGTGAATCTATCTGTGTTTAGGTTTCGCTCACCTTGTTGTTATTGGTGTAAGTCACTGCATGCTTGTCGTCTGCAGATATCGTCAGGCTCTGCATGACACCCTGCACACATGATGTCATGACACTCTCACACTTCAAATCATCACGCGCTCGCACATGTTGTCACGATACCCTAATATACAACGTTATGACACCCTCACATGCACCCTGCTCCCTGTCCTCCCAAATTACCCTAACCCCACTCTGCCCTTGCAATACTCCTTTAATCCCTGCCCCCTTTCCCCCTTGACCCTCTGCCACCTTACCCTGTGTAACTGCCCCACCTGCCACCCCCCATAAGGTAGTGGAACAGGGATGCCTCCCATCCCTGTTCCACTGCACTCCACCCTCCACTTCTCTGCGCCCCTACCCTCTGCCCCCTTTCCTCTGCCCTCCCTACCCCCCATGTCCTTCCTGCTCTACATGCCTTCACTGCATACCATCCCTTTATCCCCATGTCCCTCCCACCCCCCAGCCAATCCTCTAAGTCAGACCTGGACGCGCGGCTCCAGTTGGCGGAAGACGTCTCCGGTGGCCAGGTGCCAGATGATAAGGATACTCGAAGCCGACACAAGGTACTTGCTGTCGGACGTCACGCCTAGGCCAAAGGGCGCGAAGGGATGTCCCTCCAGCGAGTACTGAAGGGGCCCGCCTGGCGTGTGCAGGCAGTGATAAGCGGGCAGTAGGGCGTTGACGCGCAGGCCCCCCGCCCCCGCGCACTGGCGCAGCAGCGACTGGAGCTTGGAGTGGGATCCGTAGCACGGCAGCAGTCGCCCCAACACCTACACACGTAATAGTTGACCGAACACCTACACACGTCACCAGCGCATCCAACACCTACACATGTCACCGGTGGACCAACACCAACACACGTCACCAGTGGATCCAACACACGGCAACATTCGATTCAACGCCTAGATACGTCACTAGCCGACCCAACAATTACAAACGGTTTGTTCAGTCGACCCAAAATCTACACAGACAGTAGTCGATCCACCAACACATATCAGCATTCAGCAGTCGACCCAACATCGACAAAAAGTAGCAGTTGATCCATCACCTACACACGCCATCAATCGCTTCAACACCTACACACGGCAGCGGCCGACACAACCACACACTGCAGCAGTCGATCAATCTGCACACGGCGGCAGTGGATTCATCTGCAAGTAAACACGGCACCAGTCGATAAAACATCCACACACGGCACTAGTCGAACCCACACAACAGCAGGTGACCCAACACCTACATACCAATCACAACAGCAATCGTCTGGGCCCAGAGTGTAGAAGGAGACAGACCTGGAGTCTAGGGAGGGTTGAATGGACAGATCTGGGCCCCAGGAAGAGTAGGGAGGAGATACTTGAGACTCACGGGTGGCAGGGTCAGTGGCCTGACCCAGAGTTCAAGGGTAAGATCTGGTGTCAGCGGTCAGACCTGGGGCCCGAGCATGTCTGGGTGGCGGCTGAGCACAGAGGTGGAGAGGCGCAGCGCGTCAGCGAGCAGCTTGAGGTCGCGGTCCTCTGGGCGCACGCACAGGGCGCCCTCCAGATCGCCGAGCAGCGTCTGGAGGGGCATGCAGCTCAGCTTGGCATGCAGCCACGCGAACCGGAACAACACCTTCTGCAGCAGCACCGGCGCAGTAGTCATTTATCCAGTCCGTTATCTCCATTTTGTGAGACACACCCAGTGTTGTGATCTCGAGATCAAGGTCTCGAGACTCGAGTGCACTCGAGTTCGTTTTGTCAGGGTCTCGGTATCGATCTCATGACCTCAGTCAGTGTCAAGGTCTCGCCCTTGGTCTCGAGATCGCAGTGTCAAGGTCTCGGTCTTGGTCTCGATATCTCAGTGTCAAGGTCTCGATCTTGGTCTCGAGATTTCAGTGTCAAGGTCTCGGTCATAGTCTAAAGACTTGAGAGTGAACGTTTCAGTCTTGATTTCAAATCTTTTCAGAAGGTCTAAGTCTTGAAAAATCGAAACTGAGACCACGACCAAAGATTAGCGTTCAAGCTAACGTATGCTATGTTGCAGAGTGGAGTTTCTTGGGCGCTCAAGCTAATGTATGGATCAGATTCGCCAGATCCCAGGACTGATGAGATTAGATTGGCGTTTAAGCTAACGTATGCTATGTTGCAGAGTCGAGTTTATTGGGCGCTCAAGCTAGATTGGCGAGCTAGATTAGACTAAGCTAACATTGCAGAGTCGAGTCTATTTGTCGCCATCTACCAATTAAATTTGAATCTGTAGTACTACAGATTTGCGTATTGTAATTTAATCTTAAGCTTTGAAAAGTCATTCATTTCCTAGTTACGTCCGAAATCCACCGGCCTTTATTTAAAGTTCTACCCTGCTTTAGACTGGGAAAGCCAGAGAAAACTAAACTCTCAACAAGCAACTGGGGGGTTGAGCCAGGGCCGCCAGCGTGGCAGACGGCAGACATACCGCCGAGCCGCCAAGGCTTGCACTGGGCAATTACAATTTCGTAATGCTCTCTTTTTTCTTCTCTCTTTTTTAAATGCTTCCAAAAAATAAAGCTACTATTGTGAGTGTGCTTAAACACAACAATGTCTAATCCAGGGTAATATTTATGACGCTTGTTGCTGTTGAATCGTCATGACTCTAATATCAAAGCTTCGGGTAAATGTACTGCTTTTTTTGCACATCCCACATGGCCACATCCCTAAGCTCTTGATCCAAGCAGAATTATTTTACACCTCATCACCAAGGTTTTCTTCAAGTTTTCCTGGAGTCCTTTTGCTTTCAAATTTTTCTTCCATACCTCTATCCACTCTAAGAATAAAATATCCTCTTTCGACTCCGACACTATGACTTCATCATCAACATATCAATGCTCATATAGCAGGCTTTTGTGCAATTTCTAGGATATTGCTTCCAGAACAAATATGAATTATTGCAGTGGACTAAGCACGGAGCACAGATGCATTTCTGCCTTCTCCTCAAACCGCTTGCTTTTGTATTTTTTTATTCACATTTGTAACTTCAGTACATAAACACATTCAGAAAATAAATGCACAGAGTGTCAAGTTACCTGGCTAAGCATAAAGAGAATACATCTCCGTAAATAAATAAATAAATATGCCCATGCCTAACCCCCCTTGCAGCATATCAATGACAACTTATTGATTGCCTCATAAATTACAAACAAAAAAATACACAATATATATACTACATGAGAAAGAGCATGCAGATGAAAACACCATGAAATACACCATGAAACAAAAATAATCTGGCTGAATGTAGTAACAATTTTTGAACATATTCCTACTAGTAAATGAAAAGAAATACTTAGAAAGATTTCTTTTAAAAATAAAGAAACTTTCAGAATCTTGAAGATGGACCGGTAATGAACCTCAAACCCTGGGGCGCAAAGCACTTAGAAATTGCTCCCTAATTTTTATGCGACGAGCCTGTGCTACAAAATAGTTCACACTGCGTAAGTTATATGACGAACTATACACTTTACAATATTAATTGCACGATGCCGGTAGCAAAACATTTTTACATTTGAACATAAATATATATATATTTGAAGCAAATAAATATCAGAGATTTAAAATAAATTTTAATGTTTATAAATGAGACTTGAAGAAGAATGAAAAGGTGCACGAGTAATTAGACGAACTGCCCTGCTGTGCAAAACTTCAATTTTATGGAGAGCTGTGGTACTGGCATCCCCTCCCCAAATTATACAAGAATGGGTTAAATGTGGATAGACCAGAGTATAATAGAGCGTTTGCAACACAGTCAGTGGTAACATATTTCTAACACGACCAATAGTACCTAGGCCTTTAGAAATTTTACTTGAAATATGAGAAAGGTGCTGATGCCAATTCAATCTTTCATCAAAGTAAACTCCAAGAAATTTAGTTCAATCACTGCGCTCTAAGATATTGCCATCCAGTTTAATATTACACTGCATAACATTCATATCAATCGCTTTTTACTGCCAAATAGTGTGAAGTTAGTTTTTAGCGCATTTAAAGACAATTTATTGGCCTTAAACCAAATTGATAATTTACCAAGTCCTTCACTGACCATTCTTTCAAGTTTATCACTATCACTATGCTTACAAAAAATGTTTGTTTCATCCGCAAATAATATTAACTTAAAAATATCAGAGCAGTTAATGATATCATTGATATAAAGAAAAAATAGAATAGGTCCCAGTACGGATCCTTGAGGTACTCTACAATCAATATTTCTCCTAACAGAGGATACTCCATCAAGAAAACCATTTTGCTCTCTAGAGTCTAGATAGCTACGGAACCATTCTAAAGCAATGCCTCTACCATAGTGTTCAAGCTTATGCAACAAAATTGGATGATTTATCGTGTCAAATGTCTTAGACGGATCAATAAATATTCCAATTGCAAATTCACCATTGTCAATAGCAGTACTTATTTTATCAAATATTTCCATAATAGCCATGTATGTTGAACGATTTTATCTAAAGCCAAATTGATTATTGACAAGAATATGCTTTGATTTAAAGAAAGACATAAGACTGCGAGAGACGACCTTGTCAAAAATTTTGGAAAAAGTTGGAAGAATTGAATTTGGTTTGTAATTTGAAAACAGACTTTTGTCCCCGTTTTTGAACACTGGACAGATTTTACCAATTTCTAGGCTGTCTGGAAATATTCCAGTTAGAAACGAGTTGTTAATCAATCGCGCTAACGGTTCGGCTATATGAAAAATAGAAGCTTTCACAATGTTAACAGGTATACCATCAAATCCTGCACTCAATTTACTTTGAAATTTTGACACTATGTCTGCTACCTCAATTGCATTAGTTATATAAAATGCAAATGAACTGGATACCGGAGAATTAAGATAGTCTGAAATGATGACAGAAGTGTTCGGTTTAGCAGAAGCTAGACGGTTACCAATATTCACCAAAAAATCAGTAAATTTGTCCACAATTTCTTTGTTATCGGTTATATCTTTACCATCCATAGTAAAGCACTGGGCTACAGAAGGCAGTTGGCTGTTGTTTAGAATGGAACCAAGAAGCTCCCATGTCGCAGGGATATTTCCAGTAATTGATTTAAATTTTTCACTATAAAGGTTTCGTTCTGCTAATCGCAACAAGCTTTTGAGTTTATTTCTATGTGCTATGTATTTTTTATGAAAAGATATATTTGTGATTGACAAAATTTCCTGTAAAGTTTCAATTTTTGGACACAATCTTTCATTAGTCCTTTGGTCATCCACTCTTGACAAGGAACCATTCCAATCAATAGCTTTGTCATACGTTCAGGAAATTAGATATGAAATATGTTTCTATATAAACTACAAAACTGATCATATGCTGCTGATGCATCTACATTAGTGTCTAGAGTACTATCCCAGTTAACTGATGCCAAATAACGATTAAAATTATGAATTGAGGCAGCATCAAAATGTCTTCTTGCAAAAAACTTAGGTTGCTTCACTCGAGGGATAAGAGTTTTTAAATGTAGGGTAATAGGAAGATGATTGGAAATGTCTCTGTAAACTACAGCAGAGTTATAGCCATGTTTCATGCAGTTAATAAATGTGCTATCAATCAATGTTGCAGAAGTAGCTGAAATCCTTGTGGGTACTTGTATTGTAGATAGGAAATTAAAAGACAAGATTGTTCAAGAATTCATTCGTTGGTGCGTGCTTTCTATTCTTTAACAAATTGCGATTAAAATCACTTGCTACAATAGTAATTGTATTCTTATTTTAAGTGTTTAATTCATAAAATAAATGAAAGATGCAGGCAGAATACACAGCTAAACACAGACAAACAAGGGAAAAAGAATATACAGAATGCGGCATAAAAAGACAATCCCCTAGCGAATTCGCGATAACTCGGCCAAAAGTAAATATATTTCCTTGAAATTGTCAGGGATTGTAGCTGAGATAATTTAACACAAGGTCCCCAAATTTCAAACGAAAACATGAATGCGTTCAAAAGTTAT
>JAQIWG010007954.1:0-11850 GCA_034695025.1 Chamaedrilus cognettii | reverse complement strand
AACGTTGGCCATGAGTCCCTCTATAGATTTTGGGGTTCCCTCTGGGAGCCCCCGGCAGCCCCCTACAGGGGCCAAAGACCCCCCGGATCGGATCTTTGGGGCCCAGTGCCCCAAAGGGGCCCCTGGGGTCCCAGAAACCCTGGGGGTAGGCCCAGGTAGTTTAAATCAGGTAGTCTGACCCGGGCAACGCCGGGTACCCCAGCTAGTTACTTATAAAACGCTTCACAGTCATCAGCCTTCGTACTTATTCGAACTTCTAAACGCAAACACTGCGTCCAGAAGCCTGAGATCCGCTGTGAAGAACTTGCTCAATATATCAGACAAGAAGGGACCCTGTGACGACCGCTTCGTAGGCCTCTTGGAGATGTTGTTGCGCCTTCTATTTAGGAGCAAAAGTTTCCACAGTCGTCATTAAATGGTATGCATTGATTAATAAAAAATTAGGAGATGCTTACTAAATTTTGCCAAGAAATCCGTCATATATACACACACTTCAATATCGCATATAAACAGGTATGGCAATGTGGCTTACGACTAAGAAATGAGCGTCTAACAAATGACTATTTGCTCTTTCTATTCTAACAAATATTTCCACTTTTAGTTGATATTGATAACACCAGCACACTACCTCATAGGCCTGGTTGCGCTGAGCGATTGTGACGTCATGCCCGAGATGTGTTTTGGCCGTCGTAATAGACTTGCTCATCTCCGTCACGTCATCTTCTTCTTCATCACCCTCATCTTCTCCTCCTTCTCCTTCTTCTTCTTTCTCTTCTTCCCCATCTTCCTCCCATTGTCCTGCATCCGTCGACGCTCTCTGACCCTTAAGTGATTTCTTCGATTCCCTTGTCATACCAGATGTCCTCCGAGCGTCAGCAGCGTTTGATTGGTTGGAATTATTTGACGCTTTGTCCGTTTTGTTCTTCGCGCTGAAATTTGATTGGTTGGAATTATTTGACGCTGTATCCGTTTTATGTTTCGCGCTGAAATTTGATTGGTTGGCGTTGTCTGGAGGCATCTCGCCCCCCGAGTTACGCCCCTCTCGTGTTTCTTCCTCCTCTTTGCCCGCTGGTTGGGGCTCCCCCTCCCCCTCCCCATTCCCCTGCCCCTCCCTCTCCCCCTGCCCCTCTCCCTCCCCCTGCCCCTGCTTCTCTCCCTGCCCCTGCCAGTCCCCCGCCTGGCACTGTGCCAACAGGTCTTCCATTTTTGATCCGGCGAGGTGAAAATTTAGGAATTCCTTCAGAGGAACACCTGAAGAAAAACTATCCATGATGTTTAATGTTCCACTTTAGGCGTTATTTGTGAT
This sequence comes from Chamaedrilus cognettii, assembly GCA_034695025.1. Lineage (NCBI taxonomy): Eukaryota > Metazoa > Annelida > Clitellata > Enchytraeida > Enchytraeidae > Chamaedrilus > Chamaedrilus cognettii. The sequence continues at coordinate 10,544 of JAQIWG010007954.1, read as the reverse complement.
GCATTTTCGTTCTAGTAGTTCAGATAACCAAGTTTGGACTATTTAGCGACATTAAGGAGTAAATTTATTCATAAAACATCGTATATTTGAAACACTACGGCGAATGTACAACATGGTTCTATTTGTTTGTATAAATAATTTAGTTATTTCTATCTCGTATCGTAAATGAATGACGAAATCTCCGGGAATATATTTATTTGTCGTTCATATTTCATTTGAAACGATTTAAAACGTATTATAAATGATATCAGTTTAGCATTTGGCAGGCCCAATCCCGCCTCAGAACTTTCCCTAAGCCCGGATTTGGAATGTATAATTATGTTTAATAATGTATATTTAGTTATGTTGCAAAGTACATTGTGCCAGAAGCCAAGGCAGGCAAAGACGAAGATGGATCGACAACATAGCGGAGGACATAGAACAAAAGGGCATGTCAATGAAGATGCCATAAGGCCGATGTCCGACAGAGACACTTGGAGATAGCTCATTTGGCTCTATCGTTAGTCACAGAGCTGACGGATAGACCAAAAGAAGAGAAGAAGAAGTTACATTGCACTTTTGTCATATTTTTATTGCTTAGGAATGGGACACATGGGGATTATTATTGCAAAATGTAGATGCAAATTTAAGCATTGAACTTATTGAAAAAATATATATATGTGTCATCTCAAAACTATTTTCCAAAATTAAATATTAATAAAGCTTTATGTAAGCCAGACGAACAGTGCGCAACGTATCATTGACTACAGTGTGATTCATTGCTTCTGCACCAATGGGTGCTAAGAAATCTATTCTCTAACTCAACCATACTGAGACCAGTGCTCACCAGGCCAGACGTTTGGTCCGCGCAGGTTGGGGGGTCGGTTGCTCTGATACGCAAGGGGCAGTTTGCACTTGTGTCGTCTCAGCAACTCGCTAGGAGGCAGCTTGATAGTGGGCATCTCTGACAACACATGACACATGTTAAATCTGGCTTCATCTTCCTGGAAATGATTGTTTGAGTATGAAATGAGAAAAAAATCCCCAGATACTAATCCAAGATCCACTGTAGAACATAATATTTTTGTGTGCGTGTTGTTTTCGCTAATTTCGGCCATCAGCAAAACTCGCGATCATGAGTGAAAATAGTCCTGTAGTACCTGCAGTAGCAATTTTGGTGCAAACAGAAGACTGCTTAATCAACAGTCTCCAAAAATGCTAAATTATATGCAAAGCAAAATTTCCGAGAGGCAAAACCGTCAAAATAGCATGCAGCTAAAATTTCATGTCTACATGTACCGTATTTCACGCGATTTGATTCCTTGCTGAGATATAATGATCTGGGATCTAAACCTCTACATACCATTGAACCAGGAAAAAATACTGGTGTTCACCATTGCTGGTGGGTAAGCCTCGAGTTGGCTCAATCGAGAATTGTCAGAAAAAATTTACGTTTTCATACGCTTAGCTCGATATATTTTGTTTGCTATTTAGTTTTTGCTATTCTTTGACACGCTGCAAATATTTCACTGCGTGTTCGTAGTTTTGAAATTTAGCTGTACGTGCATATTCAACACTTTGTTCTTAAACGCGCATTTTCATTTTCTAATGTAATTTTTGCTGTTTTCTAGTATTCTCTTTCTTGTCGAACAAACTTCTTTTTAATACACATGACATTTTTCATAGCAGATAATCCAGCGATTGAGCCAACTTGAAGCTTTCCTGCAATAGTGCATACCAGCATAAGGATCGTATACACAAGTTGAGAATGCAAATGAGCTCACCGCAGTCGATAAGTTCTTCGACCAGGATGACGCCATCAAAGAGCATCAACATAGACTCGCTCGTCTGTACGAGAGATTCCAAGAAGGACTTGCCTAGAGACAGCAGCAGCTCCTGGCCACAAATATGACGAGATAAGTTCAGCACTAAAAAGGATGATTACATTCAAATTGCAAGCCTAATGTCAATGTCCATGTAAAAACATGGACATTGACATAACGGATGAGAAAAAACGCCATTAGTTAGTTAGCGCGCGTCTGATTTGAAACGGGCATTTGTAACATTACACAATAAAATGAGCCCTAGACCCTTACAATTATTAGTGCAATATAGACTTATTAGTGAAGAAGAAAAAAAGCAGTGCTTCAATATTAGCGCAGGAAATAAAACACAACAAGGCGACTGTAGGTGCATGTATGTCATGTACACAGGCCTAACGATTCATGTATGTCGTGCACTCTCCTGGACGTGAAATCAAAATGTGCCCGGCCGCCCAGGACGCAGCGTTGTGGCCAAGTGTGATCCAAGTCGCTGGTCACAGATTACGAGTGAAGCAGTTGTCGATTCGAATCCCGTCCGCAGCAAAGATTTTGAGTCACTTCGTGCACCCTTGGCAAAGGTGGTTTAAATTCATTAACCACAAGTGTTCCTACGATGCCTACCAGTCTAAGGTGGAACGACCACCAGCGACAATCAGCTGGTGCAATGGGGCAGCACTTTTCCCGCAAGGGGTTACAACAACATCAACAACACAGACCTGAAGGTGCATATCGTGCACGGAGATGCACTCCATAAAGACGTGCCAGCGATTGTACTCCCTAGTGCATAGTTCGTCCAGCATGCACCGGTGCTGCGGGTGCCCTAGCACCGGGCGCAACTCCCTCTCATGCGCCTCCTGCGTGCACGCAATGCGGGCCATTCACAGATCACACAACGCTTGAGGGTTACATCCTGCGCACACGTGATTAAGTCAATAACCACTACACCACAGCGGGGCGCTGTGGTGTAGTGGTTAAGGCGGCGCACTAAGGGCCAGTTTTTCAAACAGATTTAATGGTGGTTCAGGAGTTAACATCTAGAAAATGGTGGATGAACAGTCTTTGAGTTTCTCCAAGTATGATTAAGCAACAATTGCAGATTTAATAAAATCCATGATTTAAATCCATCGATATCGGGGTGCTTGCAAATAGGTCTAAATCCACGAATCATAAACAATTAAAATAATAAATTTAGAATGAAAAATCCGATGGCATAAATCCTTGGATTAGCTATTAATCAATGGTTAACTAACCACTGATTCAGCTAAAAATAAATTCTAGTTGGAAGAACCAAGGGTTAGAGTCCAGAGAACCTGGGTTTGAGTCCCGGCACCGGCCACTATGAAACCATGCATTACAGGCCCTTCAGCACGGCTGTTAAACACACAAGTCACTTGATGGTAATCATCGTCCAGGATAACTTCTTATTCTGATTGGCGACAGGAAGGGCATCCGGCCATAAAAATCCTGCTCCAATATAAATGTCTAACCTGTGTTAATGTGTACACGACGTTACATGCCTGCATGTAACGCATTAGAATCAACATTAAAAACAACGATTAAAATTATACTATTATGGTCACATATTATGTAACACTTGAGGTTGAACCAGTGGACTATGAATTTTCTTATAATCCAAACCCGTTCTTAACAGTGAATATTAATTTTTGAGCTCAATCAGCGAGCTCCCGATTGCCCCCCTCAGCCCCTCTCTCTGTCAAAAATGAATGTAAAATTTTAATAAAATGACCCTGAGGAGGATTTAGCCCTCTAAGCCCCCACCTCCATACGTCCCTGTGCCCATCACAGGTAAGGTGAGACCTTGAGAGCTATGTAGCGTCCTTCCTCCTCACAGAACAGTTTTTCAGTGAGCTCCAGCTGCTTATTGGACCGCGCCAGGGCGTCCCGCAGCAGCGCACCAATCACGAGCGGCGGGATCCGACCAATCAGACACTCGAGCTGAGTCAGCTGACCACGCAACTCTGCAAACAACTGGATAAAATAAAGATGGCCTAAAAATCCACCGGAGAACAAATTTCATGCAATCAGAGTCCTGTTTTATGAAGTTTTATTTTCGCCAATTGAACAAAAGGATATAAATTTCATAAGCAATATATAACAAAGTGCATACAATATTGGAATCAGATGACGACTTTAACTCAAACAATTGGCGATGACTTTAAGGCACCACGACGTGACCTATTCTCCTCGAAAGAAGAAAATTGAAGAAGAGGATTTTTGCCACCGGAAGTGTCTACGACCGTTGCCAAGGAATAATTATTTATTGTCGTCAACAGATACAGAAAAACATAAAAAAGTTTCTGCTTGCATCAATTTGTCCAAATCAATTCCAGCCCCTGCACCATTCGACTGACTGATAAAAGTAACTTCATCCAGCGGAATCCAGTCGGTGATCATAGAGCATTGATGGGAGCCACCCAGGATATCAGCGCTTAACCGACATTAGTAGGCCTAGGCCTACACATATAAGACTAGGCTATTGATCGAGTTTTTATGTAGCCTGCATCATTATTCACCCTTGTTGTCATTATACCGGTCTCCTAGTGAGCGCTGTCCATTGACAGAGACTATGGGCTTATTCCCAGAAAACCTGAAGCTTAGCCGTGAATAGCATCTCGTTACCTATAAGGTTGCAAGATGCGCAAAGCGGCGCATACTAGTGGCCGCAGTTCATTTGATTGCCGCAGGTAATATAATTATTACACGATGAAAACTGAATTTTGCGCAGCTTAAATATAACATAGGGAGTTCTCGTGTCGTTTTTACTCTAAACTATGCTCTTTGATATCCAAATACAACCAGAGGTCTATAATACACATTCTATGATTTCATAAGAGTACACTACCACGCGAGGCTTTATTTTTTATATATTTTTTCATCTCTGAAATAACTTAAGACTTCTACTGTAAGGCGCTGTGGTGTAGTGATTAAGGCGTTGAACGCGAGCCCCAGAGCTCTGGGTTAAAGCCAGCAACATGAAACCATGGAATTTTACAGTTCCTTCAGCATGGCTGCAAAACACACAAGTGTCACTGGGTGCTAACCACTGTGCCACAAAATTGATTGGCGTTGGAAAGAGCATCCGGTTGAAAAAACTCAGCTCCTGCATTCCTCACCAGTGCGCAAAACTTCTAACCCATGCAAAAACATTAACATTTACATACTAATCAACAAAAAGGCTGTCAGTTAATAACCCTGGATGCATTCGTTGTGGTAGTCAGTGGCTTGCTTGGAGTAGGAGAGACATCTCTCAGTGAGCGACTCTGCGCAGAGTTCAAAGGTTGCCTGCATGGCCTGGGGCCGGGTCACCTCACGCTGCTGGCCCTTCTGATTGTAGTATAGCTGTAATAAACCACCAGCATACCACACAATACATACACAGTATTGGGTATCTAGGTCACTAAGCGATTCTTCTGTTCATGGTATTACAGCTGCAATGAACCATTATATTATACAGCACAAGCGCAGGGTTGGGAATCTAGGTCACCATGCAATTCCTCTACTGATTGTAGTAGAGCTGCAATGAATGACAATATACTATAGTATAAGCATGCTGTCAGGAATATATGTCACCATGAGATTCCTCCACTGATTGTAGCAGAGCTGTATTAAAAAACAATAGATGCAATAGATGTACAATATTTGGTATCTAGGTCACCATGCATACCGTAAATATTCACTGTCCAATTAATCGACTAAAGAGATAGTAGGAAGAGGTTCAGTCGGCGCGCCACAGCATACAAATTTAAATAGTCCACGACGCTGGCTACCTGTGGAGCCTAAAATAAGACGCTATGTATGACATTGGATCAACACTATCTCCAAAATACCCCTGCAGGCCGGGGAACTAAGAATTGGCCTGTAGCCCAGCGCTCCCTGGCTTGTCGTAAAAGGCGACTAAAGAAAGGGGGAGCAGTTCTGTGCCGGCTCTCTTGCACAGAACCGGACTGTATATAGCCTTTGTGTGGCTACACACAGTCCCTAAACTAAAAAAAAAACTATCTTCAGGACGATAGCCGGCATTGCTGCGTTGAAGCCTTGACCTCTTTGGTAGATGATGACGTACACGAACCAGAGTTCACAGTCACAGGAGGGGTTCAGACCTCGGCAGTGTTGAGGAGTCCGTCCAGCGCGTCTCGCAGTATCGCCCTGATGCGTCCCAGGAACTGAGTCTCGTCCTCCTCAGTGCTCTCCTCCGCAAACACGTTCTTCTTCTCAAACTTCTTCCCCTTCCTACACGGCGGTTCCAATCAAAAGCTACCTTATTGCTGTTTTGTAGGTAGTTACTTAATTAGATTCTTTTTTGCAAAGAACATGGAGGGGTCATGGAAAAGTTATTTTTACAAAGCAATTAGCATGTTGGCTCCATTTTCTGGTTTTTTTGGAATATTTTTTTCAAAAAAATGAACCAAACTAGCAAATACGATGCGTGGTTTGAAACGTTATTCCAAAAAAACAGTAGTATCTACTGAGAGCGCTTTTGAAAATATCCAGATCTTTTTTCATATGACAATAACAATATCACCGGCTTAGTATAATCATAAAAAAATTCTGTTGATAAGTTCCAGCTAAATTATCTAACTCCAATTATCAAATGCAACCTGATAAAAATATGCTGAAACCACTAGTATTCTACCCTGTCACTTTTGACTCGAACTTGGTTGACTTGCCAGCCTTTGCGGCTTTTCCAGCCTTCGTCCCTTTCCCACCTTGCTTCTCCACTACAACAGCCATGAAGCAGAAACAATGTTGAGTTTAACGTTTGTTTCAACGTCTGCGGTAGCATCGATGAATGGCTGACAATTTAAGTCACATCGTTAAATGGTTCACAAAAAATTATCTACCAAATATCTATGAAAATTCACTACAAATTATCTGTGAATAAATTTGAACGTTCTGTCGTCATCACAAAAAGATAGGCCTGTAGCGACAGCTGATTTTTCGCTTGCAAGCTTGCAAAAAGATGTCCACCCATAGAAGAGTTTGGCAGCTTGTTTGATATGTTTTTTCAAGGTCAACTTTGACTGGGTATATATTTGTAACTGCTGGAAGAAATTTAAGCAAATTGGTCGCAAGGTGAACTGAGCGGCTCACCCCAAGCAAGTGTTCAAAAAAACAAGTGTGCTACTTTTTGACTTGACATATGAATCCTAAACATAGGACTCAATTCATGAACTTCAAATCTTTTTCACAAGATAACTGGGAAACACTTACCTCAAAAAAAAAACTGAAATTCATGAATTGAGTCATATGTTTAGGAGAAATGATTGTATTCTCTCATTCCCATGGAAAATTCAAGGCTCTTCTTACCCACAGCCGCTACAGGTTCCAACGATTCAGATGATGGCTTCTTGATATTCGGCATTCCTTGCGCTCTCACCTGCTGAACCCTGCAGCGATTGGATGAAACCTATTACAGACTGACCTCCTTATCTCTGCAGCCATTGGATAAAAGCAATAGGCTGATCCATTAAATTCTGCAGCAATTGCATAGAAGCTATATATCTATTACAGACACTTCTTTAAAATTAATCCTTATTTAGAATTATATTATTTTTGAAATGTAATTTAATTAATTTTCTAATTGAATGAATTAGCTTATTAATACTATCATTCTTCTTCTTTCGATCCGCCCGTCGGCTCTGTGAGTGACGATGGGACCGAACGAGCTCTCCCCAAGCATCTCTGTTGGGCATCACCCTTATGGCATTGTTCATTGACATGCCCTTTTGTTCTAGGTCCTCCGCTATGTTGTCGATCGATCTTCGTCTTGGTCTGCCTTGGCTTCTTGCACCATGTACTTTGGTGTGCAAATCCAGGTATATGTAGGGTAGTCTCTCTTGGCTCATTCTGAAGCCTTGCCCAGACCACATGAGGCGTCTTTCTTGTAGCTTCTGCACCAGTGATTTTTCCTGCCCAACTCCTGTCATTTATTAAATATTTATTAACCCCTAGTTGGATATTTTAGTTAAAATGCAATTTGCGACTTTGCGACTCAGCAACTCTGCGACTTAAGACTTTCGACTTTGGTTAGCAAAGATTTCACTCCAGCCTCCTCCTCGACACGCAGCGAGCCTCGACGAGTCTGTCTGGCATGGCGTTATTTTTAAACCTTTTTCATCATTTTTCTTCACCATAATGCAGCAAAACCAATAAGGTATTAATAACAAAATGCATTCTTAATCTTGAGGATATTGAGAGGATATTGACTATAATTATAGAAGGTGGATTTTTTGATTATTATAATGGGAGGAGGGTTTTGAGGATATTCTGACTACTACGCACCTGAGGATCTCCCTGATGACTGCAGCAGACGGATCCTCAGTCAGCGAGGACCCCGGCGCGCTGATTGCGGTCATGCCGTCCACAAGTGTGCCGGGCGTGGCCACCGGAGAAATGGTCGTCGTCGAGCCAACCGGCGCCAGCTTTGCACCTGAAATAATCAGGGGTTCCATAGAGCCGCGTTCACATTACATAATACGGCTCTCTTCCGGCTCTCTTCCGGCTCTCTTCCGGCCATCTTGCGACAAGAGCCATCTGTAAGGGATTAGACTATCATACTACAATAAATAGCCTCTAACAACAGGTCCAAGGTCACTCCTCTGCAGGCAAGCAAGGTTTACCATCAAACCTTGCTGGACCCGCTGTTAGAGGCTATTTATTGTAGTATAATAATCTAACCCCTTACACATCCTACCTAAATTCGACTGTGAACACGTTCCTTGCGGGAAGGCGACGCCAGCAACTATGAAACCATGCGTTACAGACCCTTCAGCGCGGCTGTTCAACACACAAGTGCCGCCAGCTGATGATCATCGTCCTGGGTAATTTATTATTCTGGTTGGCGACAACAGGAAGCGCATCCGGCAGTAAAATCCAGGTCAAATTTACACGTCCAACCCGTGTTAACGTGGACACGGCGTTACAGGCTTGCCTGTAGCGCATTAGAATGGACGTCAAAAACGATGATCATTTTTATATTATTTTATTAGCTGAACGGCACAGAGGCACACTAGAGCCCTTCTATAGTTAACACGATAGACAATATAAAAAGAGGCAAAATTGGCACTAAATCCCATATAAAAAATGGATGCAAAAAATAGAGCATCATCACACTAAAGCAGAATAGCTGACACAAAACGAAGCATCAACCCACATCCTTAAATGATAGTCATTTTTTACAGTCCTCTAGCAGGACTGCTCGAGTCCTAGCAGTGTAGCGATAGACTCAACAACAACAACACAGTTAACAACTCAAATTTTCTGATTAAAATGCTCTAAAGGAAGTGGAATGTTACTGAACCAGCCAACTTCAAAGTAGTCTTTATTCTAATGGTTGCACTATTTGGAAATTTCATACTTTAGCCAGGATACATTAATTTTGAGTCTTCAATCAAGCCTCATTCGGGATCTGAACTGAACTGCTGATAATATCCAATTGACGTTTGCAAATGTGCATATTGTAACTTTTGCGTTTGTAAATGACTGCGACACGTCTGTCATGTAGTTAATAAACGACTATATAGGCTATACAGTCTTCCACAACTCAATCAGTTTAAAGAAGCCCGCACGGCTTACCCGTTGTCTTCATCAAGACTAATTTCTTCCTGTCGCGTAACGTCGCAGTCGTCACAGCTGTCACGCCTGTCACCGTGGTGCCAATACTCGTGCCCGAGGCCCCCCCGCTATCCCCAACCCCCCCGTCAGTCCCCTCTTCGGGGGGGGACGAGGGAACGTTGATGGTGGGGACGGCGCCCTGCTGCGCCGCGGGGGGGTTCTTGAGGCAGTTGAGGTAGAGGGCGCGCGTGAGAAGATTGGTAAAGAGGGGAAGCAGAGCTTCGAGAAGTGCACCGGACTGCTGGAAGCCAAAAACAATTGAGTCTACATGAATTTAGTAGCCAACTGTTTGACAGTGAATGCTAATTTACAGATGTTGGCACCTCGGACTAAAGCTCATACTAATCACACTCACACGCACCTTTTGTGGTCGCATTCCCTGCTTGCGGAGGGGTAGGCCATTTGCAGCCATGGATACCCACCCTCCACTTTATCCGCATAATCACGTTTTATTTCGCTAGCTTTCATATGACCAGTCAATAGAAGCAAGCCTGCTGGAGTTGTACGAAACAGGCTGCTGTATAGAAACGTATTGCAGAAGAGTGGATTCTACAGTCGTTCCTCTGTTCCCACCCATTACCTTTACCTTAGCTTAGGAGACAATTTAACAGCAGCCCATAACCACCATTCAAAGTAGCTTTTTGCTTAGTCCATCTAAAATAAATATACAACATCAAAGTTTCGTGACGCCACAGATTTCAAGCAAAATAATTTAGGTTGCAGTGATGTCACTGCATTCAAATTAACGTTATTTCTTGTGGAGATTATTTTTTCTTTTTCAAAATTTATAAATATATTGGGCGTTTTTTCAAATGGCAGTGACGGGCTGTCGTTAAATTCCGTTCCTTAGCAAGAACTTTGCTTAGCCGGGCGTAAAGGTACGTCTATGGAATCCACCCTTAGACTATAAAGGGGTACAGGAAAATCCAAACTGCTAATTTTCTACAATCAAAATTTACAAAATCGCGATGACCTACATGCAGAGCGTCCATCACAATTGAATCGCAATATCTGTTTAGTTGTTGTTTGTCAACGTTCAGATCTAGGTAGACCTACTGCCGGTTGCTCGACCTCGATTTGAAGTGCGATTTAATTTTGTAGTCCGAT
>JAQIWG010007953.1:0-11851 GCA_034695025.1 Chamaedrilus cognettii | reverse complement strand
AGGATGCTGACTGATTTGTTTGTGCTCCATGGCTACACTTTAGAAACCAATCTTGTAGGGCCAGGGGGTGCACAGGGGGTGAGCAGAGGGGTGCAACTTAACTTTCCAGGAGGGTGCAATCTGCTCTTCCACGGGAGCGTACCCCCTGCAGGCCGGGAACAAAGAATTGGCTTGCGCCCGGGGCGAGTCGTAAAAAGCGACTAGAAAAGGGGGAGCGGTTTCGTGCGGGCTCCCTTGCACAGAACCGGACTGTATATAGTCTTTCTGCTACACACAAAAACACACTAAACTAAAAAAAATAAAGCCAGGGGAGTGCAAGTGCACCCCTGGCATCGACGTGCGGGCGCCCATGAGAGAGTGTAATCGCCTCGCGTCAGCCGCGCGCTGTGCGCTGTGTGTGCGTGCGTAGGTTAGATTGTCTGGAAAGGCTGCAGAGGTGAATTATGCAAAAGTAGAACAATATTAGAAACATTTTGTCGTGATGTTGCGTGGCGTTTTGCTGCAAAATTCGAGCTTTTTTTGCGTGAATGGCGAAGAAATGATGTAAACGCCGGATGGGCATATACACTGTACAGAGTGCGGCATAAAAAATACGCGCCTAGCGAATTCGCGAAAACTCAGTCAAAATTCAAAAAATTTCCTCCATCTTTGCAGAGATTGTAGATAAGATAATGTGACGCACGATTTGACAAACTGCAAGTGAAAATATCATTGCATTCAGAAGTTATGAAAGTTCTACAAGAAAAATCAAAAAATCTTTTTAACCAACACGTTGTTACGCATGCGAAGAGCATAATGATGCTCGTCGGTCTCAGAAATTCGTCGCAAACTGGCCGCATCAAATTTTCTTGACTACCGACAATGGGGGGCGATGCTTGAATAGTATCGGACTCACAGATCCAAGGCGAAGACAAAGGTGGAACTGAAAGCGAATCAAGACGCGATCTTAACTGACTTACGCCGTAGCAGCCCATCAACAAAGCCATGCAGGCATGCAGTAGAAGCCATCAAGCATTCGTGACTCATTGAATTTGATCCTAACTGGGTAAAAAGAATGGGGTCATTTTGACCCCCCTTCAGGCAAAATCGTAACTTTTATGGTTCGGTTGGATGAAGGTTAAAGCGCTACGACCGAGAGGCATCAAAATGCTCCTCTCACGCGTAATTGTGTGTTGGTTAAAATGATTTTTTAACTTTTTTTTAAAGAAGTTTCATAACTTTTGAACGCAACGATATTTTAACTTGCAAATTTCTCGTCTCGTGTTAAATCATCTTAGCTACAATCTCTGCAAATATGGAGGTAGAATGTTTAATTTTGACTGAGTTATCGCGAATTCGCTAGGGGTATATTTTTTATGCCGCACTTCGTACAGCATCGATGTTATTAATAATGCAAATAAAGTAGTGAGCAGAAACGGCTAGGAAAAAATGTATCGGCTCAGTCTCTAATACTGGTATTCACCATTGCGAGTTAACCTCGAGTTGACTCAATCGGCGGATTGAGTTAAAAGTCACGCCAGGCATAGGAGATTGACAACGATCACTTTCAACTCGCCGATTGACCAACTCGAGGTTAACTCGCAATGGTGGGTGCGGATTTAAGACACCATGTCGCATATACATGTAGTTCACGTATGAAACGTGTATACACAAAAACGCGTTGTAGTGGCTGCAGATTAGAAAATTTAGGCCTATTCATGGGATAGAGGTGATTAGGTGTATGCCTGCAGCTGGATTATGTTGTCTGTAGGCCTTCTCTGGATAGTTTTTAATTTGTCAATAATGTTGCGAATAGGCATTACGAGTACAGAACGTCATTATGCGTTTGTACGTGAACTACGGAAGACCAAATAATTCAAGATTTGTAAATAATGTGGCTCAGTCATGGATCGTGGAGAATTGATTGAACGGTAGTATAGTTTGTTGTCATGTTTCATATTTGATAGCTGTATTATGTATTCAAGGTTAGACGTAAGCATGAGCCTTATCGGAGAGTGATCTTCTTTTGTTTAACCTTGTTGTTTTGCGCTGTATTTACTATTGAATTGCATTTTATTTGTGCATTAGAGCTATCCATGTGAAAAACAGAAATACATGTGAATGCATATAAAACTGCAGCTAGCAAAATGTATGTATACTGCGCTTGTAACGCACAAAAATATTTCGTGGAAACGGAAACGGAAAAAACATCACTGGCTTAAAACGTGGGTACGTGACACAAAGGAAAAAATAGCGGGCTATTTTTGTTGTTCCATTGGTAGTGACGGTAGCGAACAAATTCATATAAACTGACGCGGCATCGGACCTAAATTCTCGTCATCCAGCCTCAGGGACCCGTGGGACCGGCTGGCCCGCGCTATTGCCACGTGTCGAGCAGAGCGCTGGCTCTCTCACAGGATTCGTTCGCTGAAACAGGCGTGAGTTGTGTGTGATGTGTGCAATTGCATGGATGGTGGTGGTTTCACCGTATCTGGCTGGCTGGTGGTGGTTCCACCGTATCTGGTAGGCATCGTAGGAACACTTGTGGCTGATAAGTATAAACCACCGTTACCGAGGGGTGCACGAAGCGACTCAAAATCTTTGCCACGGCCGGGATGCAAATCGACAACTATGCAATCCGACACCAGCGACTTACCATGGTTGCATGCAAAATTGCATGTAAAATATGCATTGTGGAAAGGAGGCCTTACTGAAATAGCGAACTCGTGGCTTCTATGATGTCTGATAGCGACTCTGGTTCAATTCCCAGATCGCCGCTGTCCCCTTTCAGTCGGCATTAATCGTTCTGACTCGTCTAACCAATCTCAGCCTCCCGTCACCACAGCATATCTGCAAACGAGTTCCACGTCCCAGTGCGTTGAGGAGAAGTGGGAAAGTATCTAGAGCACGGCGGCCTTGCTGATCACTCAGTTGATTGAGATCGGCTATACGTACGCGCTGCACGTAGTATGCTGGATCATACGAATGCTCTTGCGGAAAAGTCACATGTCAAATATCCTTTTTGTGCTTCGACTTACCGCTATTCCTAAAGCTTAGTGTAAAGTAAGCAAGGTTTATATTGCCCATTTCTGTGAAACATGCAGTTTTGGCTGCATGTGATTCTTGTGGTTTTTGCTGAACTTAATTTAGCTGCACTTAATTTTCACGTTGTGTGAACTGCTCATTACGTGTAGCTTCTGCATCTTTATTCTCGTGCATGTAATTTTCGCGAGTTTCGCCGAATCCCAAAATTCGCAAAAATTGCATGCGCGCGAAAATTTCATGTTTTATAGTAGCGTAATTGGCAAGTCCTTGGTCCGATTGTTTTTTTCAGTAGGCCTAGTCGTTACAAGTTTCCGTTGAATCAATCAGCAATACGCAAACACTATACGCCTAGATGTATGTGGCCTGCGGTTGCTTACTTCGGCGTTGAAGTACTCAATCCGCACCCCTGTCTTGTTGACCATAAAGACTAAGACAAAGCAATGCCTTGTTCCCCCCGCCTCCCACCCCACCTCTCGCAACACCACTAACTTAAAATATCCAATCGAAGAAAAAAATTATCTATCTTCGCTCGTTCATCGACCTAGGCCTATATCACTATCCCTAAAGTTTAGTGGCGCAATCCGATTCTTTTTTGGAAATAATGATCACAAAATAATTTCGTTTGAGTCCATCACTAGTACGCTGTACAATATACGCCTATACATGTATTGGGCCTGCTGTTGTTGTTTACTTCGGTACAGAAATTATTCCAAGTCCGCACTCTATTTCTTTGTTGACAATGAAGACTATAAGGCAAAGCGTCGCACCGACTGCAAGATTAGCGAACGTTCTTCCACTATAGGCGAGCCAATCAATATTCAGTTCCCGTGGGAGTATTTTATTTCGCAGCAGCGTTTTATTGCTCGATCTCCCAGGGCGTTAGGGAAAATCGCTCTCAACCTTTCAAACGCGGACAACCTTTACAGCGTTGAACTCTCGAATGTAGATATTTTCATGCAGGAAAGCAAATTCCCCCGTCAGATATGTTGTTAGTCTATTGGCTTACAATGTAGCCAGAAAGTGAGAGGCAAATAACATGCAACAGATAATCTCGAAGGTGCCATTTATATTTTAAAAGAGTCTCTGACAATGTAAGCTACTATGGCGTATTTTTAAAATGTTTGGTAGTTATCTCCTGTCCAATCTAAATATCTTCATGAAAGAAACTTCCCTGTCACTTTCAGTATTGATCTTTTTCACAATGATGCGAACAATTCTCCACATTTATCCCAAAATGTTTGATTTACATGTAAATGTTAACGATGCTCTAGCTGTACAACTTTTCTACAAAATCTGGTTTTTCAACCACAAATTCTTTCCGGTGCGTAAGCTATTGCTAAGAAAATTAAATAAATAAAAGCCATCTAACTACTACGCCCTGCAAGCCGGTGAACACAGAATTGGCTTGAAACCCAGAGCTCACCGGTCGAGTCATAAAAGGCTACAAAAGAAGGGGGAGCGGTTCTTTGCTTTGCAATGCCGAGACCGAGACACTAAACTGGCGGACTGTTATAGTCTTCATTACTACATCCGATCCTTAAACTCCTAAAACACCGAAACACCATCTAACGACTAGAAAGGTGTGCGTACGTAACCACTGAAGACTGTTAACTCTGTCATAAATGTGGACCGTCAAGTTAAATCTCCATTACGATAGGGGATAATCGCTTTCCTCTCCTGCAGTAACGCAACGAGGGAGGAGGCAGTGATATTCCCAAAACCGCGCCCTCCAGTGAGGGGGGGGGGGGGTTTCGCCATCAGTGCGATTGGACACCCGTTAAACGTCTGACTCTATTGGGGATCTTCTTTGTTTGCCGTGAATTAAAAAATAAAATATTGAATTCTCTTTTTAAAGATGAACGTTTAAAGCTGCGACACAGCCTACAAACACGCTGTTCATTGTAGAAATGGATAATGGTGTCGAAAGATGGACAAGTACTGCAAGATCGAAAAAAATGGTGAAAATGAGTACTGCTAAGAATAGCCTAAAGAATTTTTTCATTTTTCTGTCAGCACCCTCCCCCCCCCCCGTCGGGAGCAGCAAAGTCAAAGTTGACAACATCTCCCCCTGACAGATTTTTATTCCCTCCTGGAAAAAAATCCTACGAAAAAACCTGGGAGGAGGGGAGGACTAAGCGGACGCAGAATTTCATCAGCGCCAAGGGAGCACGAAAAAAGGCCACTTTGCAATCTCAATTATTACACACGTTTTAAAAGTTGAGTCGTTATTTGCGGTTTTTTGTTTAATAACTTATCAAAAACTGCGGACTTGCACTTTTATGAACTATATTGTAGACTAATGCTTTGCCTACACGTAAATCATACAGGCTACTTCATATCCAGAGGCTAAAAACTTGATGCCTCAATAGTAGATTTCACGAAGGTCAAACGCCGTCACACCCCCTAACTCTAGCCTTAATTTTGTATCTCTTTTGTGCAGGGAGGACTTAAAAAAATTTCACATGCGCCAAATGTCCTTGCAATACGCGACGGCTCTTAAGCAAAAGGTTGACCACCACCGTTGTCCGGGTTATAGGCAGTGGCGGCGCGAGGTCTCAGTGAAAAAGGAGGGGCAAGAGGAGGATTTCTTGGGGGAAAGAGAAGGGTTTCAGGTGCTCCTAGAAGCTCGGGGGCGTAGAGATTCCTTCCCCAAAACAAAATCAATAATAGTTTTCCCTAAATGTACTATATTACAGTGAATGCTGCGCCCCTCCTCTGGCCGGGCCTGGGGACAACTGCTCCTCTTTTCGTCCTCTCTAGTGATTTCCCAGAAACTCCGCAACGGATACGAACGGACACCCCCTCAAACCATAGACCCCATTGGGGGGGGGGGTGTTTTTGGACCCCAGTGGGGGGGGGGAAGCTGCGATACAGTAGTTTGTTCGGCAAAAACTTTCGTCAGCACCCTCCTCCCCTCCCTTCCCCCCCGGTCGCGAGTTTATTTCAAAGGGAATAAACGGTTGAGAGACTCAAAATTAGTTGCATTTGTTCATTTGTTGACGCATGCCTTCTTTCGAACACTTCCCTCAACATTGTGAAACACCCCCCGAACACAAAACCCTACGAAAAAGCCTGACCCGCTCCCCCTCACCACTAAGGTCAAGTCGCGCATTATCGCCCGCCGCACACAGCGTTAGTCGACCGCCCGCCCATCGCCGCACGGAAGCAAATGGAATGGAGGCCTAATGGCCGACCACAACGCGAGGGTGGGTCGGCGGTAATTGACGAGCCAAACTCTTTACGCTTTATGCTCCAGCCGCTGCAGCGCCATGGCTCCAAGACCGCCGAGGTGTGGGGGATTTGGGAATGGCTGCTCGCTTCGGATTAAAAATAAATAGGACTAGAGGAAAGAAATTCGTTGTGGAAATCACATCGTTAGAACGATGTGATGAATATTCAATGCAATCAATTTTGTGAGGTTTCGAGACAAGTTTGAGCGGTGAGTGAATCGGTTGCGTAATCACAATGCTATCGATTACTTGGTAGTAGAGGAAAATAGATATTCTTGCGTGTACATGTAGGCCTACATGTATATGTAGATCTATCAGCAGGGATAAACTTAGTACATGTAGGAATAGTATTTCAAAAACGACGTTTTATGAAACTCTACTCGGTTTAGAAATGGGCAGGAGTAGCATTACTCGTAAAAATGGACGATAGTGGAGTAGGCCCGCTTTAGGTCTACTTTCAGACGCTTCGCAGTGATTAGGGATCGTTCGGTTTCGTCAAAGTAGAATATTTCCAAATCAAGTCACGACTGCACCGAAAAAATCTAGAAAGAAAGTGACAAATTAATTATTTTTAGAATAATTTCTATTGTTAGAAATTCTAAACTGAGAAATTACACCTTTTCGGTGGAGATTGGAGAGTTAGGCTGAACAAATTACGCTCAAAAACTCCCAACTTGTGTTTTTGACATACACGTACGTGCATAAATTAAATCATGTATTTATCAAGCATTATAATTCGTTCTTATACCTTTATGATGTGTAGAAGCATCAAAATATGTCATGCAAATGAGGATGAACCAAATTTTGTGGTTACAAATATTGTTAGCGTGAACGATAATGAGGAACGCTGCCAGGTGGGGCCCGCTGATCCAACCAAACTATTTCATGGCTCATTGGTCCTAGCAGCGGATCTGTACCGGGGGATTCTTATTGACTTAAAGACTGCCTATTCGGCTGAGAACTGTGACCTTTATCAAGGCGCCGGCTTGCGTAGAGCTCGCTGCTGAGTGCATCACTGAGGGGCGCACGCTACGAGAACCTGACGCCGTCGTGTCGACTCGTACATTTGTAGGCGTGCGCCAGCGCATTCGAACCCATTAGGCGAGCAACGACAGCGGAACGTGAGGCTTCGTTGCGAAATGGATTTGACGTACAGGATCGACTGAGTGGGAGAGTGGCTGACGAGTGGCGAGGTGAGGACGGGGACGATGTAAGGCGGGAACGAAGACGCGCGTGCGGGGGATATAATGGGAATGCGGCGAGGAGGGAACTATGTGAGATGGGGATGCTTTTATGGTGTTTTTTTTGTAGTACAGTAGTTTTTTGTAGTGTAGTGCGTAGCACACGCTTTTTGTAGTGTGTAGCACACACGGGCTATAAAGATGTGAGATGGGGACGGGACACATCGAGGTGGGGATGGAAAAGCAGGGAGGGGGGACGGGAACGTTTTAAGTTGTAGACGGAGACGCGGTAAGATGGGAACGAGTAAGCGGTGAGGAGGGGAGAGGGAGCAGTCCAGAGCTGTGTTTGATGCGATGTCTCCTTGAACAATGTACATTGTACATCGGGTGCTGTCAGACATTTTTGTGGGGGGGGGGGAGATGCTTATAGAAGTTTTGTAACCTATATTAAGAGTACACATTTATTTATGAAGCCATTGTTGACAGTAATTACTCTTTTTCGCCGTCCTTCTTAACAGCAGGTCTAGTTGTTTCTTTTTTTAGACCCTGTTTTACCCGACCTTTTCATTCATGCAATTCTTAACAGTGCTTATGGAGTGGCCCTACAATTTCTTTTACATCTGAACCCTAGTTCAGATCCATTAGGGGGAGAGAACGTGAGGCTTCTCTGTGAAATCGATTTGACGTCGTGAATCCACTCTGTGGGAGGTGGTTGACTTCATGGACAGACTGTGTGGGAAGTGGCTGACGCGGTGAGCTGGGGACGGGGCAGTAGCGGTTAATTCCAGTTTTCAAGAACAAGGTGGCTTAAGTCTGCTGGACCTCCCCACCGATCCCCCCCCCCCCCCCACCGACCCGGTGGCTTCAAACCTAATTAGCTCCACAGACAAGAAAATTCTCTGGCATTGAGCTCTCGATTTCCATCTACGTGTATTTCCATCATTCATCATTTCATATTCGTATACGATAATCTCGACGAGAGTGCATTTAGTTTAGTGCTGATGCTTATCAGATTCATAAGGAGAGAATCCAGTAGTGAGTGATACCATTGGACCAAAATGGAATATGCCTATATTCTGGGTATCTCGGCCAAAAATATATCCAGATTACAATTTTTGACAAAAAATAACTATCTCCCACTAGAAGATCCGTCATTTTGTTTTTAAAAATACCCAGATATTTGAGTATTTCTTTTTAAATCAGATCCCCAAATCACCTGAATTCCCCAAATCTAGGGACAAATGCCCAGCAATGGCATCACTGGCATCCAGAGATGGATGTTTTTATACTTGTTATTCGCGCCCATTACTGCGTTCAATATGATGATCGATGAGTGACGTTGAATGATGAAGCACCCAAGGGGAGCGCAATTATCTGCGACGTGCGCGGCAATTACAGGAGCTGTCACACTCATATGCGCGGCTGACACACACAGCTGACACTGGCCACAACTGCACACTGTCACAGCATACTGCATGATACTGCAATGAAGCTTGGAACGTCTCAGCTCTAGACCACCCATCGCTTCGTTAGCCTACATGTTGGTGCTTAGAAGACATATTCTTTTGTTATTCTATATTTTAATCCGTTCCATCTATTTTCCGTATTCTCCAGCATTTAAATCGTCTCAGATATTCATCATCTACAAGACTATAAGCCCTAGCTCATAGCCTGTATAAGCTGCCTCAAATCATCGCGAATTCAAATAATCAACCCATCTGCGGTAGGCGTGACAACGGAACGCTTACAAAGCCTACGTGTAAGTGCACGGTCTTTTTTCATCCTTCGTGTCCGCACGAGGCTCTACTTCACGAACCCAGTCACGCGCACGAAACAGCGCATGGGCCGACCTTCATTTGTCACAACACGTGCGACCGTCAATCTCTTTTCAATATCGGACGCAGCGCGAGCTAATTTACGACTGCAAAAATATGACAGTTTATTTTAACATGAGCTAAATCATGTCATTTGTCGTCAAGGCGGCTGTGTAATATTTATTATTACGTCGTATGGGCGCCCGCACATTGATGCAACGGGATGCACTTGCACCCCCCTGAAAAAGCAGTTAATTTGCCCCCCCTTCCCCCCCCCCTGTAAAAGCAGTTTGCTTTGCACCCCCGTGTGCACCCCCCGGGCCTGGCGTGGGTAGATTGGATTCAGAAGTTAGGTGGCGCCAAAAGTTTGTGTCAGCATTCCCCCCCCCCCGCTCGAGAGGTTTGCACCCCTCACACTGGAGTTAAAAAGTGTGCTTTTGCACCCCCTTGGACAAAATCCTGCTGGCGCCCATGCGCATAGCCTAATCACGATAGATCACGTGCAGTAAGAAGACGTATTGACTGTCGGAAGATAGGGACTGTTCACGAAGTGGTACATCTTTTGCACATTCCCTTAGACTTCATTACTGCTCTAGCAAATTTATCAAAACTTTATCGCAATGACCCTCGATCACTCGCAGGGCCTATATCTAATATAGGCCACTTACATGATATTTTTCTACTTCCAGCGATCTAGCCTACACACAAATGATGCAGGGCCTGGCCCGCGGATTACTAAATCAGGCCCGTGCGCAGGCGGGTAAAACTGCTAGTTATTTCTCGGGATCGTTATCTGTCGTGACGGAGATGCGCAGACGCATACATCAAGTTCGATTCGGCGTCCGTCTAACGGGGAGAGGGGGAGAGGGGGAGAGGCGGGGGGCAGGCGGGCTTAGGGGGGGCTTAAAGGGTTTTAAGCCCACAAGTTACTGGTGTTAAGAAATAGGAGGCAAAAATATTTTATTAAAACTACCCCCCTTCCCAGATCCCCACCCGATCGCAAGTTTACTAGTTTAGTACGGAAAGGAAAATTTCTCAGGAAGGCTTGAATCGTCTCAAGCCCCTTAATTTTTCTTATTTTTTTCCTATTTTAGAACCGTGTGTGAGTAACGAAGACTATTACAGTCCGGTTATGTGTAGGAGGGCCGCCACAGAACCGCTCCCCCTTCTTTAGCCGCCTTTTACGACTCTCTCGGGGTGCACTGGTCTGCAAGTCTTTTTTCCCGACTTGCTGGGGTGAGGTCTCGAGCCCCCCCCCCTCCCTTCCCCAACCGCATGGTCCGTCCCACTGCCGCCTATCGATCAGGAGCGGGAAGGCCCTTGTGTATGGTCGCCATTGCAAATGATGGCAATATGGCAGCAATGCGCTGCTATATATTGCTCTCCTAATCAGGAATTTAAGCAATAATTGTTTCCTGTGCTCTATCTATAAATGGGAATCGTTTCAAGACCATAATAAGGGCTTATCCATCTTTTGTTCGCATCAAAAGAGGCGGAAAGATGAGCATAACAAAATAAAAGGATAAAAATTAGTATAAATTATGAATAATGTTATATAGTGTTATATAATGTTATAATACGCTACTGTTAGTTACCACTGCTAAAATATCATGATATCGATAACAAACAATAAACTTCAAAATGAATAAGCTACAAAATGCAGGCTGCGTGTGCAATTCTGAAAGTCAATGTTCAGCGAGTGCGACGGAATAAACTTTTGCACGACGCTGCGGAATAGACTCTGCTGTCAGGCCTCATTCGCGCACGCGGGACCTCAGTTCTCAGATTTACGATCAGCAAATTGCAAGGCGGCTGTTCTTTTTTCGCTCAAGTTTTACAGCGCCGCGGCGTTACGCCCACCGTGCGTCTCGAACCGCGCGGTTTCAGAATCAGGGCGATGGAACGTGGGCTTCATGCGTCGGCGTATGGCCTGCTATAAGGCTCTCGTTGAACGATGCATTACTTGCATGCAGATTTGCGTGGATGAAAAGTTTATTAAAACAAAAACCAAGATACCTTGGTTTAGAAAACGAAACTTATGTAGGTGTGACAGTATTAGACTAAATCTAAAAAACAATGGAGATTAAATTATTCATTGCAATTAAGATCAAATATTGAATTATTTACTCATTTCTTTACTGCACAGTGATTAATTTGCAAAGTGGGTGCATTGGACCCCACACTGCAAAATAATCATAGTGCAGTAAAGAAATGAGTAAATAATTAAATATTTGACCTTAATTGCAGTATATAACTAAATCTTCATTGTTTTTTAGATTTAGTCTAATACTGTCATACCTATATAAGTTTCGTTTTCTAAACCAAGGTATATTGCTTTTTGCTTTAATCTAAAGTATTTTTTTTACAACGTCTTAGCCTATAAGCCTAAGTCTTTACTAAACGTGTTGTTTGATCTCCCGCCATAAGGGGCTCTCCATGGGTCCCCGACAGCTCTAACTGTCCCTCCCCCCTCTTCGGTAACTGTTCTAGGGGGCGGGGCCAGGGGTGGATCCAGTCCGTCTACTGGGGCGCAATTTTGGATCAAAACCATGATTTCTCCTTTCCGTCCTCAACTCACAAGCGGGGGGGGGGGGGGGGGGGG
>JAQIWG010007952.1:0-11852 GCA_034695025.1 Chamaedrilus cognettii | reverse complement strand
CACAATTAACTAACACCTACAGCCACAATTAACTAACACCTACAGCCACAATTAACTAACACCTACAGCCACAATTAGCTAACACCTACAGCCGCAATTAACTAATATCACAATCTAATATCACTTCACTGCTTCGGGCAAGTGTATAATTTTAATCTGAATGTAGTCATTCTATTTATTTTTGGTCTATATGTAATCTATACCATAATGTAATAAAGTACTATTTAAAAAATAAATGCCAGTTTTGTCTTCCGTTGCTGCAGGGCATGGCGGTGAACGCGAGCTACTGTGGGGAGGCAGAGCAGAACGGGCCGCTGGTGGGCGGGCTCAGCCTGGAGGCCACGCCCATGCTCGAGTTGACTGACAGGCGCCTGACGGCCGTGGCGGCGCATACGGTGGAGGAACACACGATAGCGCTGCTGGGCACTGGCGGCGGCAGTGTGACCAAGGTTAGCGGCGGGGTGACCAGAGTTAGCGTTGAAAAATGTTTTAGTTTCCGTTAAGCATTGTTTCGAAAAGAGTTCTAAGGTTTTTTTTAGGTTTTTGTAGTTTAGGGACGGTGTGTACCACAATGACTGTGTACAGTCCAGTTCTGTTAAAGAGAGCTGGCACAGAACTGCTCCCCCTTTTTCAGTCGCCTTTTAAGGATCGCCCGGGAAGCTCTTTGCTGCAAGCCAATTCTTTGTTCCCCGGCCTGCAGGGGTTAAACGACTTTGGGAGATTAATTGAAGATTTTTATTTGTAAAAAAAAAATACCTTTTTTTTAACTCAGATGATTTATTTATTCTTGCAAATAAACATCTCTGCTATTCGGCTCTCTAGGCCGTGGCTACTAGCTTGATGTTGAAATCAGGTGTCGATAGGAACTAGTTCAGAGTTCGTTTCGGATTAGGTTCATTCGGATATGGTTAATCTCCTGATTCATATCTGTTTAAGTTTTTTGTTTTGCTAAATAAAATTGTAAATAACGATAAATTTTGTGCCAGTAAGTGCATAGCTCATTTTCAGAGATTTAGAGTTGATTCTATAGTCGTTCCTTTCTTCCCACCTTTACCTCTACCTTAGCTTAGGAGACAATTTCAAGGCGGCTCTTAACTGTCATTCAAAATAACTCTTTGTTCAGTCCATTAAAAATAATATAGATGTCATAAAAGTATCCTGACGTCATAGATTTCAAGCAAAATAGTTAATGTTGTCACTGCATTCAAATCAACCTCATTTCTTGTGGAGATTATTTTATCTTTTTTAAAATTTATAAGCATACTGCGCGTTTTTTCGAATGACAGTGAAGGGCTGCCGTTAAATTCCGTTCCTTAGCAAGAACTTTGCTTAGCCCGGCGTAAAGGTGCGTCTATAGAATCCACCCTTAGTTTTCACACATTTCCATGTTTTATTATTAACGCTATTTAATTTTTGATTGACTTTAATTTTTGCTATTGTGGTTCTTAAGCTCCTATGTTCTGATTTTTGTGATTGGATAAGAAGGAAACTTTGACCCATTTTTTACAAAGAATCGTACGACGTTGGCTGGTGTGTGTCTAGGTGTTGCTGCAGACGGATGGGACGGGTCGAGAGTTTGAGGAGGTCAAAGTTGAGGAGGGGTCACCGGTGAACAAGGACCTTCTGCTCGACTCTAACGGGACTCACTTCTATGCCATGACAGACAGCAAGGTTTGGGTCAAAACAAGCTATCTTTGCAGTTCCCACAGGCGTAAATCCAAATCCTTAGGTTTTTGCATGGAGATTTTGAGTTTAAAATAACTAACGATACAGTTTTTTCAACTTTGCTTTCAATTTTAAAAAAATGTCTGATTGCTATTTTTCTAAGATGGTTTTGTGAATTTTGCAATGATCACAGATAGATCTTTAACAGAGAGATAGATGGCCATGCTCACTTCGGGTGTTCTATGAGGCTTTATTGGATTCATATTGTCAGAAGAGGAAAACTTAACTTACAACTTGACTTACAAACTTGAAGCGTCACTCAGTGCTTCAAATGAAGGGCAATCTGGTAGATATCATTACCCCATACATGCTGACGGGCTGGGGGATCGCTGATATGCTGATAGATGTGTATTAGTACGGCGGTCTATTAGTCAATATGAGGTAGCCCCTAGTTGGATATTTTAGTTAAAATACATTTTGAGGCTTTGCGGCTTTGAGGCTTTGGGACTTTGAGACTTTGAGACTTTGCATCCCTGGGTCATCTCTAGAAGGCATTTCTAGCGATTTGCTTATGTTGCTAAGGAATACAAGGTTTGTGAAAGAAGGTGTTTGAAGTATACAAGATTTAATCCCTAGTTGGATATTTTAGTTCAAATACATTGGCAAGATGGCGATATTTAGAAGCGTTTTTCATCATTTTTCTTCACTATAATGCAGCAAAACCGATGAGGTATTAATGAGGCTCAAGTTGAAGTTGATTGAACCACTGTTCAGTGGTCGAGGATCAATATGGAGTCTGTTTTCGATTGCAATTGGCAAATCCGCTGCGCGACTAGCTTACATAACATACAAAAGACGTTTATCATGATCATCATCAGGTTAGCGAAAATTATGTTGAAACAAGTTTAACAATTTACGTAGTATCTTGACCATCTAAAGCTAATTTGCTTTTGTTGACTCATTTTGTGCTTCGGAATGTGATTTTAGATAAATAGATGGTGGTTTGCATGCGCTAATCACAGTAGATAAGCACTAATATTGAGATCTTCCTAAGGTGTTTCTAGGAATGTCGTGTGCGCAGATTGTGAGACTGCCGCTGTCCGACTGCGCTGTGTTCGGCTCGTGTGAGACGTGTCGCGCCGCGCTCAACCCCTACTGCGGCTGGTGCTCCCTCGAACGAAGGTCAGGGTCAGGGTCAACATCAGGGTCCAGGTCAAGTTGTGAGTGATTAGGTTCAAGCGTTCTAGTAGGACGATAAACTGGCGTTGCGCAACAGATGCATTGCAACTGCTTAGCCTTTATAAATTGCGTAGGCATTAGTCACCATTGCCTATTTTCACTCGTAATGCTACGCCTGCTCATTTCAAATCAGGTGTACAATTTGCACCTAGTCATCATTGTTTGCATGCGCCTGCTACGCTAAAATCCGTTTAGACGTATATGATTATTTGGATCATTGTTTATGTGATTATTCTTCTCCCGTGTGGATAATTCGTGCACTCGATGTGTGCGGTGCATGTAGGTGCAGCACGAAGGCGTCGTGCGCGCACGCGGCGCAGGACAACCGGTGGCTGTCGTACAATGCATGGGAGTGCATCCGCATCCCCCCGCAGTTTGTCAACCCCGTCCACATTGGACTGAAGCGAACCACACAGGTCTGATCCCCTTCCTTCCCTTACCCTCTCTCCCTCACCCCCCTTCACACCTCCCCCTAACTCCCCCTTAACGATCCCCTCTCACTCCTCCTATATCCGCATTTTCCCACAGTTTGTCAACCCCCAGCCATATCGGACTCAAGCGAACCACACAGATCTCTGAGCCCCTCACCCTCCCTCCTTCACCCTCTCCTCTCACCCCCCTCTTCAAGCGAACCACACAATTTTCTGATTCCTGTTCCGAGAAAAATTATCAAGGCTTAAGTGTAGGTCCGGTGCCAAGGAGGGGCCAGGGAGGGTCTGGCCCTCTGGTTCTACCCCACCAGTTTTTTACGATGAACGATGATATATTAAATGCTGGCTCCCTGGCAAACTTTTTGATTTCTCCAATGCTTTGGGCCCAACGCTGGTCCTAGGCGTAAGTTCAATGCCGAAGCAGATTTAATTCGTTGCTCATTACTGTCTATCTATATATCCCTTGTTCAGCTTTTAACAAGAACTTTCTGAATTTGTGAGCACATGAACATTTTTGTTTGAAATTTGAGGTTCTCTTTTTTAAATATCTCACCTTCGATACCTGCAACTACAAGGCAAACATTAAATTTTTTTGATCAAGTTATCGCAAATTTGTTAAGGAGAGATTTAATTATAACTGGCTCGTTTTATTCTCAGTATTAAATAGGTGGCCTACTGGGTGTCTTATTGTTTGTATGCCTGCCTGCAGGTATCGGTGGGCATCAAGGCCCTGCCGGTCCTCCAAGGCTCGGACCGGTACCAGTGCGTGTTTGGCGAGGAGGGGCTGAGCACCAGTGTAGGTCACGTATCGCCGAACGAGGTCAAGTGTCAGACCCCAAAGCTGCACGCGTCCGCGCTGCTGCCTCAGCGCCGAGGTATGACCTAGATGGTTTCTACGCGCTAGACACTGGACCTATTTAATTAATTTTCTATGCAAAGATATACTGTAAAATATGACATTTTTCCGTGCCTATAATTTAGGTGAATTTTGCGAATTGGTAATACTCGTGAAAATTACATGCGCGAAAATAAAGCTTTGGATGCTATATATAAATGCGCAGTCCTCAGAAAATAGAAAAATCACTTCTCAGCTCTATTTCTGAAAGGCAGAATGTGAAAATATGTACATTATTATTTTATTGACTGTTTATTTGCAGAAAAAATTTAATGTTTTACAGTATCACTAAAATTACAGTAACACTTAAAATTTCCCAGCTGAGGGTATGAAGATAGAAAATATATATAAAATGTGTTCGAAAATGTGTAAAATACAAAATGCGTAGATAACATTGTTGTGTCTGAATGATATGACAATAGAATTCTGTGATGATTTAATTTATATTCTGATTAATAGCGAAGAATGATGTCGAATTGTGAAAATGAACGGACATAAGTTTCAGCATCCGTATAATTCATTATTTGTATTATGTCTATGACTTCTATGCTTTATCAATTTTGAATGAATGTTGATGCTTTGCGCGACGGTCCTGTCAATTTATAAATCTATTTTTCGCAATAAAAGAAGAAGAAATATAAGCGCAACAATAGAAATAATTAAGAACATCAACTATTAAGAAGAATTTTAAAAATAGTGAGCATATGTGTTACTGTAAAAAAATAATAGTCTTATATGACATACGCTTTACTCGCTAAGAGCTACGCTATGCGCTAATAGCCTGGGGCCTCATTCAGGAAGCGATCTTGTGACAATCTTAGTCTTAAGAGAATCTTAGGAAAATCTTATCTTTTTTATTGAAAATTCCGCACTGTCGCGCGCGAACTTAATGATGACGTCACGGTGGTCGGCGAATGAAGTTTATTTGTTTTAAATTTCGGTTAGGATAAAATGTAGGATTATCTTAAAAAATGTACGCGAATGAGGCTCCAGATCTATAGCGATGTCACTTCACCCCGGAAAGCGTTGTTGATAGTGTGAAAGAAAGATTGTCTAAATACATTTTCCTCTACCAATATGCTAATGAGTGATTCCTATTATGCTAATATTCAAATAAGACCACGATGTGCCGATGTGTCATTCAAAGATCACGTCAACGTGACGCTCTACATCCGCTCCACACAGACGGGCGTCAGATTCCTCGACACACAACTCACTTTCTACGACTGCAGCCGCCACTCCTCGTCAGTTTGATTACCTAAAACAGTTTTTCTCTTTGAGGTTTTTGTAAAAAATTAATACACAATATATTTTAACAAAAACTTTATCAAAGCGAACAGTACTTAAGAAAATTAATTCAATACTCAGGCTTTTTGATGGATTTTAGTTATATTTAGTAACTCAAAAGTAATTAGTTCAATGGTCTTCCGATGCGCACTCAACTTAATCAATATTACTCATATTTATTGAGGCTTTCATATAATTGCGTAGCACTATTAGACCCTAGTCGGATATTTAAGTTAAAATGCACTTTGCGACTTTGCGATTGCGACTTTGCGACTGCGACTTTGCGACTTTGCTTAGCAAGGCATCCACTCCAGCCTCCTCCTCGACACGCAGCGAGCCTCGACGAGTCTGTCTGGCGTGGCGCTATTTTGAAGCCTTTTTCATAATTTTTCTTTACGATTATGCATCAAAACCACTGAGGTATTAAGTTACAGTCAAATTCACGTTTTGGTTCAATAGAAATAACTTTATTCGCTTGGCATTTATTGTAGGTGTATCTTACTGTGTTTGTGTTGATGTGTCTCTGAATATGCCTAGGTGTATATCTGTGTGTTTGCCTTGGTGTACCGCCTGCAATTAGTCCCCGTGGGGATGTCCAGGGCTTGATCTGCCAGTCGCCAAAATTGTCAAAAATAATTTTTGGAGCAGTTGGCAAATTTTTATTTCTATTTGGCGAATGCCTTTGGCGAATTTTATATTCATCCTTTGTTCTTGTAAGCTCAATTACTGGTTCAATGATGATGAACAGGAATAAATTTGATATATTTCAGTGCAACCGAAGGGAAATAATGTAAAAAATTGGTGAAGAAAAGTATGGCCTGACGAAAAAAAAGTGGTTTGGCAAATTTTTGCCTGAATGTTTTTCAATACCCAGGTTAGACCCTGGGGATGCCTATGTCGTTCCACGCGCCACGCTTCCCTGCAGGCAGACGATAGAACAGCTTGTGTATCAATCTCTGTATGCCTAGATGTATCTCGGTGCGTATCCCTAGGTGTACCGCCTGCACCCAGTCCCCGTGGGGGTGTCTCTGGTGTTCCACACGTCACGCCTGTCTACAGGCAGACGATAGAACGACCTGTCCTATCCCCGCCGTCGTCGAATCAGCCGACGTGAGTTCTTTTCTTCTTCATTCTTCTTCTTCAATCTTTATAAGCTGTTGATGCAGATCTCTTGTAGACATTTAACTTGCCGTGTGGTAAAGGTTTGGACTATGGTGCAATAAATATGCAGTGAATTTTAAAACTTGTAAACATTTGACTAAGTTTTGCAATTGTGCGATTTTCAGTCAAAACAAAACAGCCAAGAAGCATGTGCTCTGAAAAAACCGTTAAATAAAATATTCGTTCAGTGGTGGCTGAGTTACTGTGGTGCAATGGTTTAAATTGGGTTTTCCTCTCCAATTTAAAAAACCTCTCACATCTTGCATGTGACTTTTTTTAAAAGATATATAGGATGCTTTTTAGCCCCGAGTAAGTTCCAAGCAATAGTATGAAAATCTTCCAAATCGGACAGATAGTAAAAATGTTATCAAGATTCTAGCAAAAGTGCGTGAAATGTTCCCCCCAGGCCCCCATAATATAGAGAATTTTTTTTGGCTATGAATGCTTTTCCCATAGTGAAAAAAAATTTCCCCTGATTTCATTATTGTGGTTTTTCGGCCGGGATCGCTTTTGCCAATGGCATATATGTCTTTCAACAGATTTGGTTCTTGCAGCGCTCAAGGTTGTTATCCACGATGCCGTAAAAATTAGACATTTTTTTAATCTGGGGGGGGGCTCCACGGGTGCACCGTTAATTTTTGTCAAAATCCAAGCGAACCTGTATAATCAGGGCTTAGTGCGCATGTTCCCTGAAAAAATGGTCAAAATCCGTTTTGTGGTGGCTGAGTTATTTTGGCGCAATGGTTTTGGCCCCCCAAAACTTTAATAAAAACCGTTCGCCCATCTTATATATCAATATTCTGTTAAAACATGTATAGGGTGTTTTTTAGTGAGTAGTGAGTGGAACAATCTGTTGAAAACGCATGCAAATCGGACTGATAGTAAAAAAGTTATTGCTATTCGTGCAAAAGTGCGCGCGGTGGCCTCCCGGACAATCCCTAATATTTACAATGAAGTTTTTTTGCTGGAAACATTTTTGTCAATGACAAAAACATTTTGACCTTCATTCTAGACTTATAGATCAGGAGGTGAGTCTCCAGGATGCGCCAAAGATCCATAAGAAAAATAAGTTCAAAAAATAAGTAAAAATTAAAATGAAGGTACCGGGCTGAAGCAGTACGGCGTTCGCCTATCAGCGAACCCCGAAAAAATTCATGAACGACTTCAGATGAAAAGACCCAGTCTGATCTAGTCAGAAAAGCGCATGAGTGGGAGGCAGCGCTGACATTATTTGAATATATGGATGTCTCCAATGACGTTTTCGGGCGCCGAAAGGGACTTTAAACTCACTGCTATTATTGTTTTATTATTAATTTTCTATTTTTCTTTTTCTTGCCCTCGGTACTGCGTTCCCGAAGGACTTATAAAAATATCTGTAAACGCTTTGCTCTAGTGCGGCTAGCCCTCTGTATCTGGTATGTAAAGTGCTCTTGAAACACACACAGTTAACACGTTGGATTGCAATTACGTAACTTTTTCAGCCATATTTGTAACGCTTCTCTGTAACGCTCTTTCTTAACGCTCTCTTGTAAAGTTTCCTATAAAGTTTTTCCGCAACGTTTTCTGTAACGTTTTTAAGTATCGTTTTTGGTAACGCTGTTCCGTAACTTTGTCCATAACGTTTTTTTGGAATCTAAAATATTGATAAAATTTGATATACAGTGTTAATATGAACTTGCATCTCATATTGTGAGTTTCCACCGACATTACGGATTTCTTGTTGTTAATATTACTATTGTTGTTGTTCAGTTGTGCCCGAGACTGCGTCACGTGGCGGGCAGCATGCCCCTCCTGCTGCCCGCGGGAATGCCCCGACAGATCAGCCTCGCTGCGGCCTATCTACCTTCGCTCAAGGTGCAAGGAGCGGAGCATCCGTTAAGCTGTTTTTTCTTGGCGTCCGGACGCCACGGTTCAGGCGTTTTGTCGTCTCGAGACGCCAGAGTTTTTATTTTCTGGCGTCGCGGTCATGGGAGTATTGATCACACATTATAATGCAGCTACAACGACGCGGAGGCCTTTGAAATCTGGCGTCTTGAGACGTCTGGGCTACGATTTTTTGGCGTCCGGAGAGTATGATTTTTTTATTTTGGGCTTCTGGGGGAGTCAGATTTTTTGACGTCATAGACGCCAAGATGCTAGCTAACGGATGCCTATATTAGTGGGTCAGGTCACTCATGTGAATTCCAAAGTCATCACAGACGATGTTTGTTGCAAGTTGAAATCGACCGAGGCGATGGCTTGATGTTTTGTTTATTAAATGTTTGGTAGAGACGTCTCTGAAGATTTTGTTCCATGAAATAGCTCACATAAAAAAAAATTCTTTAACCATTTGATCTACTGTATAGTAACAGCATTGTAGCATTAACCGTATCTATTCTTTTTAACAAGTCGATAGTACCGAAGTTCAAATATGCACATTTATACAGGTTGAAATGTAATAGGGTACAACTAATGGATGTTTGAATGTATGCTGGTTTCAAAATAAGAGCTTGTCCAAGATATGAACTAATGAAACTACTTGCTGATAATTAATAGTGGCATTAAACCTGCACGGGCTACGGATTTAAAGTTGAATATACGTACTGATTACATGGTGTGTATGGACATATACCTTCTTGCATTACAATCCATGCTTGTTCTGGCTGCTGCAGAGTTCAGAGGGGGGGTACGAGTGTCTGGTGCACCTCACCTCGCCCCCTGTCAGGGTCCCCGCCCGGCGAGAGTCCGCCAACGCCGTCGTCTGCGAGGCATACGAGGTCAGATATTTTGTCTTAAATAAGAAAAATTCTTGTTCTATTGTGCCTATAACAGTCAAATAATTATGTAGTGCCAACAGCATGTATACTTTCTATGCAGAGTGCATGATATATGCGTAACGACGCTTACTAGTTAGTATGTAAGTTAATTTTCCAATGCGATACTGCTAGAACTTGTTTGATTGATTTTTGTGTTTTTGATATTTGATTTTTGTATAAAAAAAATTGTCTGATCTTGTGTCTTCTTTTGTCTTCATAGGAGAAGACTCGTTAAAAAGATTGTTATTGAGTGCCGGAGGATGCCTGATGATGCCTTCGTACAGCGCAACAGGCTTTAAACTCCAGATTTCATCTTCAATTCAAGCAAATGATGTTTTTTCTATCTCCGTTTGCATGGCATATCTTTTGGTGCGTTACAAGTGCAATATACATACATACATACATACAAACCCATTAGTTGCATTTCCTTGTCGTAGTATCACTATGAACCGGAGGAGCCTCTGAAGACTGTCAGTCTGGAAGTGGTCTGGAGCGGAACCCACATCGTCGACGACAACTACGGACTCGCTGGTTGGCCCAACCCTAATTCACTGCCTGAATTTGACTTAGAACTGACCGCTTGGGTGGTCTTTTAAGCCCCTTGTACCCGTATCCGCCATTGCGAGTTAACCTCAAGTTGGTTCAATCGATGGATTGTGTGACGTCACGCATAGGAGATTGACAACGGTCACTCGCAACTCGCCGATTGACCAAATCGAGGTTAACTCGCAATGGAGGGTACGGCTATGAGTCACTAACCCTAACCCTAATCCATGTATATATTGTATATACGTATATATATATATATATTTATATATTTTGTTTAAAGAAAACTAAGTAGATAATGTCAGCATCGAGCTTTTAGGATGACGTCGCTATTCATGAACCACAAATCCACAATTTTTTTTGGTCAAGTGATCGACACCAGATTAAAAAAATTTGTTTCTGTGCCTGCGATTCAGGTATGTGATGTTTTTTCCATCCCCTTGTGCATGACATTTTTTGGGTCCGTTACATGTGTAGTGAATACACGTGAGCACATGTTTCTGTCATTATCATAGCGTGATGATGTGATGCGCTCAGTGACGGTATACCGGTGCGACGTGATGGCACGCGACTGCAGCACGTGCCTCAGCCTGCAGGAGTCACGCGATACGACGACCTACGCGTGCCAGTGGTGTCAGGACGGGTGTCACCACAACGACACGTGTCATGGACACGGCGCCACCGAGTGTCCGCAGCCCGACATCAGCGAGGTGTGGTCATTGTTTCTATTTCCTAGTCTGAATCTTTTTATTGCTATCGCGTGGCTCAGTCAAGCTATAGCGTCAGCACTTGCAGTGTTCAGAGTTTGCAGGCCCCCATGTAGTCATGTTCAACATCAACTTCAACTTCAACTTCTCTACTGCACTCCACCCTATTGGATGATTATTTGCAGGGCTGACGAAATTACAACACCTTTGTCAAGGGTGCACGAAGTGACTCAAAAAAAAATCTTTTGCCTCAGTCATGAATCGAACCGACTATCTGCCACACTCGCAATCCAAAGTCCGCGACTTAGACCACCCGGCCACAACGCTTGTTAGAGGGCAGTGTTCGACAATATGTTGCATGCTCTGTATCTGACCACACCTACAGTGAGGGCTGTCTCGCAGCCCTAACTGCTTTCTGCGCATTGATCGCGGCCAGTCTGAAATCTATTTAGCTTCGGCCCTGTGTCATCATGGAAGTCTAGTAAGTGGTTATATATTTTCACTGCCGCCTAGACCCGTTGGAGGCCCATGCAATTATTCTTGTGCTGTGTATGCATGTTTGCACAAAATGCATCCATAGTAGTGAATGGAGGACAATGTACCGGTACCATACATCGTTAACTCGATTGACAGAATTATGGCTTTTGTCACTAGCAAAAGTTATAGTCAGTTCCCCGCTGGCTGCAGGTCTACCCCCTGTCGGGCCCGCTGGACGGGGGCACGCGACTGACGGTGCGCGGGGTCAACCTGGGTCGCAGCGCCGAGGGGGTGCGCCACGCCGTCAGCGTGGCGGGCTACGCGTGTGACGTCATCGCAGCCGACTACGTGGTCTCTCGCCGGTACGGACATTTTCTCGCGAAGTCTGACGCAGTGAAGTTAAATTTATTTAACCATTGAACACAGAGTAGAACACAGAGTAGAACACAAAGTATATATTCAACATTAACATCACAAAGTATGTAACTATTTGAAAATTTTGATAATATATGACTGCAGATTGTTGGCTCTTCTAATCTGACAGGCTTGTATTGTCCTTCTGGGTTGGATTATCCTTCTGGGTTGGATTATCCTTCTGGGTTGGATTATCCTTCTGGGTTGGATTATCCTTCTGGGTTGGATTATCCTT
>JAQIWG010007951.1:0-11853 GCA_034695025.1 Chamaedrilus cognettii | reverse complement strand
GATTGCTTCCTGAGTGAAACCAGGGGATTGAAATAAGCAGCAACGCTTTTTTCCCCATTTGAGCCGTCAGCGGGGTCAGGGAGAGGGGGGCCTCGGGTGGCGGCGACAAGGTAAACAAGGTAAACAAGGCATGCATGCAGCATGGACCTATATCCTTCCATCTGCTCACAGTCTTACCATATTCTGTGGTCTCACCTTACGTTTCCCGGCCGGTCTTCCTGAGATTGACGCTTGGATTTGGATGGTAAAAGGATCAAGATGATTTCTTTATCATCCAAATCCGAGCATCAATCACAGTTTTAGTTTGACAGTCCTCTAACTTGCTTTTGCTCTTGTTACCTCTGGCGATAGCCATGAACTGAACGAAAAATGCAAAAATTTATTGTGCACCTGGTCACGCTGCATCATTAAACTTTTTTGATATAGAATTTATACAATATTGAGCAAACTATAATATCGCTCGCTTCACAAGGAATCCGGAATTATCCCTGAGGCATAAATTAACTATTCGATTATATGCCTAATGAACGAATTCATATCTTTAAATATTCTTGATGCTAACAATATTGCGCGCAGCAAAGACCCGAAAATAATTCAGGCAGTGTTTTCATTAATCTCTTGTCATCTTTCATTTTTGAAATTTGATAAAATCGTCTATTATTTTTTTGCAAGAATTCTAATTCCTTCATTGATGGAAATTGTAAGCGTGGGTTCATTTATATCAAATCAATACAAATAAATCCACAAAAATAGTGCTTTAATTTTCATCTTTTTTGTATGATTATGCAACATTTTTATAGAAATTAACGTTGTGTTTCAGAAAAGTTGCCGAATCAAGATGGCTTCTCGTGTCGACAGTGACTCAAGTGTGAGTGGCGGATCTTCAACGGCGCACTGGTTTCAGTTTCTCCTCGATGCTGGAATCGAACCCTCTGACGCAGGCAGATATTCTGTTAAGTTTACAGAGAATCGAATAAAACAGAACATGTTCGGCGAAATCAACAAGCAGAGCCTAAACGAAATGGGTATTACGGTTCTGGGCGATACCATCGCAATTATGAAGCATGCCAAGCTCGTTTCTGCCAATTCTGGGCCCAGGAAGAAGGATACTTTCGATCTAAGTTTGCGCCCAACTTCTACAACCTCAGTTGATACCGTGGGAAGATTTAGGGAGAAAACCT
This sequence comes from Chamaedrilus cognettii, assembly GCA_034695025.1. Lineage (NCBI taxonomy): Eukaryota > Metazoa > Annelida > Clitellata > Enchytraeida > Enchytraeidae > Chamaedrilus > Chamaedrilus cognettii. Next base: position 10,672 of record JAQIWG010007951.1, on the reverse strand, counting down.
CTTCGCGTGGCACAACAAAAAGCAGTCGGGTGCAATCGGCGCAAATTTCCTTTGACACCGCTGATGATTTTACCATAATTGAACCAATTCAAGATAAACCAAGCTCATCAAAGCTTGCTAAATCTGATGTCGCTCGTAAATCGGAAGAAGGTAGAAAACCGGACTCGTGCTCATCTCAATTGCCGGCGAAGCATGAGAAATCCAAGATGAGATCGGATCGGCTGTCAGTGACCGTGTTCAAGGTCGGAAGCAGTGGCGCTGTGCGCACGAAGCCTGGAAAGGAGGAACTACCAATGCCAATAAGCCGCAGCCTGACTCCCACCCTTGAGGGCCGTATCAGACAGAAATCAGGGTCGGTGGAAATATCTCGTAAGATAATTCCACACGGCGCGGTCGAGAGACCAGCGCATGGTTCTTCTCATTGTCGCAAGGTGTCTGAATCCAGTTCTTCTGAGTCCGATTCCGAATGTAGTTCAGATATGCCGATCAATTCCGGAGAGAGTAAGAAATCTGTGTTTAGTCGCCTCGGTGGTTCTCTGGGAGTGATGAAAAGAAAATCGTCGGTGATAAATAGCAGCGATGCAAACGGCAGTGGAAAGCGAAGCTATGTTGATGAGGATGCTAGATACAAAAAGAGAGCCAAACTTGAATCCACTTTGCCTTCAAGATATACCTCCGTTCGCATTCATTCCGAGGGGATATTAGGTTCTGGTTCGGCAGGCTGCAAGGTCAAACCAGTGAAAGCACGGCTGGGTCGCACAAGCATGCAAGAGCCCACCGCATTGGCCAGTTTGAGAGCGGCTAGTAGCCAAGCCACGGCCAAGACTCGCCTGAGAACCAAGCCTGTGTACCAAGTTCGAAAGCCCGTCATTAGTTCCCGTGTGATGATGTCTCGACTGAAACCAGTCGAGAAGGCTGGTGTCAAGTATCACAGTCTTGCTCAGGACAGACCAAGCGGTTCTGGGAGCGTCTTTAGTCGACTCGGAAATTAGCTGAATACAAACTTTAAAAGCTGATGACTATCGACTGATTTCAGTTTTTGAGCAATTACTGGTCACTGTGCTCAGTAGGTTATGCACTAATATGTAATTGATATATTTATGTTATTTGATGGATTTTTGAGTAGAAGGTATTTAATATAATTTTAAGGGAATAGAATTTAATGAATACTATTTTACTGGTTGTTTTTTGTCTGCGCTATCGTGTGCGCTACGGCGGACTGCATACTACTGAATTTACAAATACTGAAATTTGTTCAGTATCAAAGCTGAACTTTGATACTGACATTTCTTGGACCGAATTGCTATTAAGTTCATTGATGGATATTGAAGGCGTGTTTTAGCTTTACTCTGAACTAATCTGTCCATTTGATCAATTCTATGCCTTGCATATGAATTAAGATTTGAGATTTAGATTTAGAATTTTGTTACTGAGATATAAGCAGAAAAAACTAATCATTGCAGTTAATGATTATAATAAGATACAATCGTGCTGATGCATTTTTATATAATTAACAAAGGCGTCTGTAATTCAAGTTATCCTTCATTTATTGTAATGCGATACCAATCACTTTGTAGATGCCTTTTTTCCTTTTTTATTCAGAAACCTTAACTTATTTATCGTTTCAAGTAGTATCAAGTGAATACAATAGTATTGTTCATTCGACTACGAGACATTTTGTTCTATTTGTGTTTATTGCTGAAGATTGGCACCTGCTCTGTGTTTTAGCAAATTGATTTTACTTTTTATGATTACCTTATTTATCGTGACGTGCAAATATACAGTTTAAAAAAAATGTCTTGATTCACAAAAACGATGATTATTATCAAGCTGTAAAATAAATAAAAAAAGATCTCAGTATCTCACTAGCACTTGTTTTTAAGTTTAAAGATATATGTATGCTTCCGTTTTGATTTTAATTTGAATAATTATTGCGAACGTTTGCACTTTCAATATCTAGCTTAACTTTTAAATAGTAAAATGTATGTTGTTTAATGATAATTTACTGAGGCCGTTTAGATGTCATCAATGATAATATAGTTTTGGAAGATTTTCTGGGTCATAATCCATACAAATATTATTTTTTATTAACTCTGCATTTAAAGTATATCGATATATTGTCGGCCTGATCAATATTAAACGAAAGTAAAAACTTTCAAAGTGCAGTCATACATACATCACTGCATTTTGTTGTTTTATATGATGCACTGAAAGCGAGCCGTTCCTCGCTTCAGTCAGAATGTTTAACTGTAAAACATGAAGTTTTCGCGTGCATGTAAATGTTTGAAAATTTTGTGAATCGGTAAAACTCACAAAAATTACATATGCACCAAAACAAAGCTGCAGAAGATATATATGGGCAACCCTCAAAAACGTGAAAATTAAGCGCAGCTCAATTCCTTAGATGCAAAATCGCGAAAAAAACATGCAGCATAAATTTCATGTTTTACAGTATATCATAACCAACAAAAAGAATCACGAGGATATTATTTTAATTACAGAACTAGGCCCACAGGCATAAACAGTCGCTCAAAATACAGGCTACAGGCATAAACAATTCAGAGCTACAGTAAATCAATGGACAGATTAAATCGCTCACGATTCATCAAACATCTGCATTATAATAATTTTAAATCAATGATTGACACTAATTAGATATTTAGAAATGATGAAATTTTTTTGCGTGTAATACATTTAATCGCTTCAGATCCAACGATAAATGCAGATTTCAATGACAGTCTACTTAGCGATGGGAACCATAAGCTAACTATATAAAGATAATGTAGCATTTAAATTTTTTATGTAGCAATTCATATTTAATTTACTTAAACCATTATGAGTTACCTATCACAATCAAAAATATACTGTGTTACGCTTTTTGCATGGGTAACTTAGCATGAACGCGAATACTTAAAAACCACGTGGCATTAGTATTTTAGCAACAAACTCAACAACATTTTGTCGAACATACATATATAACATATAGACAAAATAACAGAAAATGCTATCACCACTAATCCACTAGATAACCTGCGGGAAACATAGGTAAATGTTTTACAACTTGGAACAAAGTCACACTACTCGCACGATCTAAGTAAACGAACGTCTGTATAGCAACAGGCACCGTAACAAAAATTGTCAGAACGAGTCCGCATTGTTCGCTATACTCTCCAGGTCCTACTGTAAAAACGTGAAACATAAAAAACGAAACGCGTGCCAATAGCGCTGCAGAAGCTATTTATAGTGTGCAGTCCTTAAAAAAAAAACTTAAGCGCAGTTAAATTTCTATGAGACAAAACTGTCTAAATAACGTGCAACAAAAATTTCATGTTTTACCGTATTTGAGAAAGGCTTGACAATTATTTTTTAATATACAAATTATGGGAAAAAAGCGCAATGGAAATTATTATACTGTGACTACTTCTATACTCTGACGATGTATTAAGTCGTAGTATTAAACTCACAGGTTTAATTCAATAAAATTGTTGATTCTTTAGTTATACATTGCATTGGAAAGGCAAAGTTTTAGAAACCTTGACTGACCACAGGACTAGTTTGCATTTTGAAAGATAACAGCTATTCTGAGCAATGCAATGAAATCACTTTGTAAAAAATAAAGGATGCATCTGGCTCTCACAATGAAACGATCAGTATTTGCTAATTTAACCAACTTCATAAACAAAACAAAGCATGCAACCTGTTTTGCCAAGTCCTAGGTACAAACGTTTAATGAATAGTAAATTTCATATCAAACTTTATGTAGTTGAGGTACTTTAACAACGTCTTTGGATTACACAAATAAATTTAATATTTTATATCATAAAGATTTTGTGATCTTAGGAATGGGTCGCTGAAAATTATTGTATCTATTTATTAACAAGTTTAATTATTCAACTTATACGAATCCCTAATAAATTAATGAGTGCACACATATCCAATAAATTTATCTTTAACCTAGTAGTGTGCAAACATGAATAAATTCAATAAACTATTAATTAACAACTCTCCAATAAATGGCAGCTGCGATCACAAAGTAGTTTCCCACATATCAATAATTGAAGAACAGACTGATGCTAATTATAATAAACATCATTAGCTCGTGACTACAAAATACAGAAGGCATGATGCCACACTCGCACAATAAGTCGCAAAATTTACATTGATCCATACACAATAGATATTTGGCACAAAAACACTGCCATTTCAAAGTGGCCCCTGCCATTTCAAAGTGGCAAATTCTACAAAAAAAATCCAATTGTTTTTTAATGCTCAAATTATCCTCTCGTACTCATTTACCACTCATGGACATGGATGGCTTCAATTTAGGTTCACTCAATGTTCAACTTTTAAATTCACCCAGTTTCACATCTGACAAGTCTACAAATAACTCGCATCCATGATTTTCTTTCACAAACTTCTAACAGGACTGTTACTCCTAAGAGAAACCTGCTACATTGTAGTCATTTAATCAGATTTTTAACGATGTGCCCCCTAACGTGGATTTTGTCCTTACAAAACATGACAAAAACTTCAAACCATGGCAAACTATTTCCTAAAACGGTACAAGCTGCCTGGTTCGTCTACCATTCTCTCAACAACACAAGCTAAGACCCTCATCGCTTCTTAGGAAGACTTTCACTCACCCTGTAACTACAACTGCAGTCCAATATCTTAGCAATCTGCCGAGACCAAAGTTCAATTTTGATAAGTCCTGATTTAAGTCCTGATTCATCTAGGTACCATAGATGTACTAAGGTACATCTCTATAACACGAGCGTCTCATCAGTGCTGCCACTCACTTTTTCCAAAAGTGTACTACAGATTTTCTGGGAAAAATCTACAAACCTGATTTAGAATAAAATAGCACAGATTGCTCAATTTTTCTTTCTTTCTTCAAAATTGCTCTATTGAGAATGAAGAGCACAAATCATGCCAGCAAAGTGCTAACGACTTAAAAACTTCAAAAAAGCACATGGAAAATCACGCGAGTGGCAGCACTGCTCCGCACCGCGCCCACCCATGCCTACGTCCTCCACAGCATCTGCGTGTCGTGCTGCGACAGCCGAGGCATCAGGTCCAGCAGGTACTGCCTCTGAAGGTCTACCGCCGACTTCCCCGTCGGCATTCCCGCCGCCGCGCTGCGCGTCGGCAGCTGAAACATGAGGTTCGGGTTGAGCCCCTGTGAGCCGGCCGCCGCCGCGGCGGCTGCAGCCGATCTCATGAGAGCCAGCTGCGCCTGCTGAAGCTGCTGAGCCTGCAGCTGCAAGGCTGGCTGGCTTGAATCACCGCGCGTCGGAACGCGGCCAAACGACGACGCACTCTTCGCGCCGGTCTGTGATGACGCGTACGGCGACGGGGTGTGACGAACCAAGGCAGCCCCTCCCCCAGACGTCAATCCGCCGCCGCTCATCGAGGCTCCGCCCATCGAGGCTCCGCCTAACAAAGCTCCTCCTCCGACGACTAAACTCTGCTCAATTTCCTGCTCCTGCTGCAGCGCCTTGACGAACGCGCTCTTCAGCCGATTGGTGTGCTCCTGTTTGAGCGCTCGCTTTTGATTGGACGACACGCAGCGCTCGCAGATGACGCTGCGAGATCCGGGTCGATCGCGCTTCCACACCGGGGTGTGGTCCGTACTGCACTGCACGCACAAGAAGGGGCTGAAGATGTACTTGGCCCCCTCGGGGGTCAGAGGGACGCCCCCGACGGCGCCCTCTTTGGAGCGCGACGCTGAGTCGAGGATGCACTTGATGGCCTCCTCAAGGCCGAGAAGGGAGACAAACTCGGTGCTAGAGGCATTTGGAATGAAGTTCCTGGAGACAAAAAAATGGCTTCACAGCTACGAATTTCTTTTTTTACTTACAATAAAGGATGTACAATAGCTTCGAAGCAACATGAAAATTCGTATCAATAAGCTTCAATGGCCTGACAGTGACGAGATTTTTTTAAACCATAATAGTATAGAATGAGATAAGTGAATAAGTTGTAAAATTCCTGCATATATAACAGTATCAACACGTGTATTACACGCCTGCCGAGACAAACACTATATTTATTTAATCGAGATCCTACTGGAATTAGTTATCTGGAGAACAAAATTCGGTACAAAAAATTGTGCAAAAATCAGGGCTGAAACAAGGGAAGCAGCATACTGATATAAAATATAAATTTTAAGAAAAATTAAGCAATTAGCAGAAAAGAAGGCCTCATTGACCTAAGCAGATCAATCGCAGACTTAGGCAAAAAATAGAAGTTGTAATTAATAGTCCAAAAGAACACAAAAGATACTAGCACAAGGTCACACATTTTAGTCTACAAATTCTATCATGCATCTTTTGTTAGAATAGGCCTACTCAAAACATACATACCTGCTCAAAACGTGTCTCAAAATATATAGTATAGGCCTAGTAGAATAAGACAAATTATGGAAGGTTGCTGATTCAGAGATCAAAGTATCCAATTGTAAATAGATCAACTTGAAATGGATAAAGAAAAAACATAAAAACAACCCATTGTCTGAGAAAGTACACACGCCCCTTCCCAGGCGGCTTACATTTCCGGCGGGGGAGGTTTTGGTGGCGGAATCTGCAGCAGCGTCTTCTCCAGCTGCTTCCTCAGTGCCAGCTTGGCCGCCGCCTGCCTCTGGGCCGACGTCTGCTCCGCGATTGGCTGGGTCGTTGCAATCTGGGTCACGGTGACCTGATTCAGCTGTGTGGGCGGGATCAGCGGTGGCAGTGGGAGCTGACCAGGAGTCCGGTAGCCGACCGGCATCAAGCTGGGGGAGCCGTATCCCCTTGGGGCGTTTGCCACTGCTGTGGGGGTCGATGGCATGAGCCCGTGAGTTGGGACCGTCGAGGAAAAACTGGAGGAAAATCCCGAGGAGAAAGTTGATGGAAGAAGTGAGGCACGAGGAGCCATGATGAGAGGCGGCGGCTGACTCGGTGCACTCGATAATGACCTTTGCACGGGCATTAGACGGCTAGCCGGGTCGGCTCCCTGACCGGTACTGGATTTGAAGCTTGTCGGCTGTACGGCTCCTCCACGCACAAGCGGAGGAGGACCTCCGTGATGCGAAAACGAGCTGGCGGTTGGTTTCATGGGGGCTTTGTCGGGGGGGAGGTATCGGCGGAGAGCCTGGCTCTGGCGCAACTTGCGGAGTAGTATAAGTTTGGTTTCCTCATTACGTAGGTCCTCCTGCAATCTGCGCACCGTGTCGGCATCTATAGCCGGCAATGCTGCTATGCCGTTCTCACAACCACTCTTCTCCACCTCACTCTGAGAGGCGGACGGCAAAGAATCGGATTTTGAACCACAACTCAAGTCCATCGGTAAGTTCACAGAGTCTTCGGCTGCAACAGTTTTGTACGCGTCGATGGTTCCTAACGTTTGATCCGATGCCACGCGATCTCTGGCGGTGAACACTTCTCTTTTTGATAAGTCAAAGGCTTCGTTGATGTCGCGGGGCATGAGGTGTTTATTTTGTTCGTCTAACTGTCGTGCAATGCCATGACTGCTAGAAGACAAGTTGTAGACTCGAGGCTGATCCGTCAGATTCAAAGGATTCGTATCTAAGCTGGACGTTTTCACTTCTAAGCGACTTTCATTTTGACTCAATAATTTAGCTAATTCTTCATTCGACCCTGCTACAGCAATGTCTGTTACATCTGTTGCAGCATCCAATAATGGGTCATGCGTCCTGCAATCCGCTCCATCCACACTTGAATCACTGACGATGGTTGAATTTATCAAAGACATCACATTGAATCCTTTTTGAATAGTCGTTTTGAGCGGATGAGCAATGTGTAAACTGTCTAAAATAGGTGTATCATCAGCTTTGCTGCCGCCAGGAACGTCTTCAGTACAAGTACTCAAAACTGTAGCATTTTTTGAAACGGAATTCATAACTACTTTATTTTCGCTGTCGCAAGGCCGATCATCAATTTTGCTAACACTGTAGTTCACAGCGCAAGTTTCCTTGCATAAAGTATCAGTCTTGCAGTTTACACCCTGACCAACATCTTGAAGAATTACTTCATTTTTACTGACGACATCGACTTCGTCACTCAAGTAACAAGCAGCAACAGTCTGTGTCTCAGATCCCGGCCTATCTACTACTGGCGACTTAGCATCTTCTTCATTATCCACAGCCGCAATCGATTCTACTTTATCCGGCACAGTCTCAGTGAGGTGATCCTCATTGTCCCGATCATTGGTTATCTCGGTGTCATGCGTATAAGTGACGCCATCTACTGTCGACGTCCCATCCCTGGGCAATGCTACAGCATTGGAGTCAGTCAGGATCTCGTTCTTGCTTGCCGGCGCATCAAGCATAGAAGAGGTGAAATCTTCTGGCATTGGAACATCATCCGCACGCGATCTAAAAGCATTATATAAAAGAGATTTTTATAGTGAACGGTTTAACACATAAATCCATTTTGACGAGAAACAAAAATGAGTATTTTAACCTTGAATCATAAACCCTGAAATGAAAGGATACACTTCCTATAATAATAAATCCCTCAAGATTCGACTACCAGTATAATATGAAACTAAATCTGCAAAATTTGGAATGATTGTTTCTAAAGAACTTCTTTTCAAAAAGACTAGGCCTACTGCAAACTGCATATTACAATATATATGTATCGACGCAGAATTGCATGAACATTAATTATTCATTGCCATAGTCAAATCTGGTACTATAATACAAATGATAGAAAATATAGAAAGTTTAGCAGTCACCTGTATACGCCATACAAATTCACTAACCGTTTCGCTGAAAGTTCAAGCTCTGAATAAGAATCTCCATTTTCTACATTGTTGCTGTCCGCCCATGAACGTTTGTTTGAAGGGGAAGAAAGTGTCTCCGATAAACCAACTGAGACACTTTTTGGCTCCATTCTAACACAAGCAAAACACAAGAATTCATGTTACTATTTCATTTATAAAATAATCTCTACAAGCAGTCTCGGTCAGCCTCTACGACACTCACCAATGATAACGGCGCAATCTCAGCAACATGTAGCTTGCTACACTACAGCCAGTATATTAACATCAATGCCATTACAATATGACATAAACACGTTAAGCCAATAATGATCATAGAGATTTGTTAGATGTAGCAGTTAGCCAATACGGTTATTCAATGTTGCATTTGCTATGAAAATTTCGCTTATCACCGTGCAATAAAACAATAGCAATCATAGCGCAATAAACGCATCTCAATTAGCCTAATTAGCGCGTAAATGTCAGTGTCAAATCAACATATCGCATCAATAACATCGATTTCTATCAAAACAAAACCTTTAACCTCGCAAATTTACGACTCTGGAGCCCTTGCCCTTGCCCTTGCCCTTCCCCTAACGATGCTGCAGTCACGCCCCCGCAGCTGCCGGACCCTGACGATGCTGGATAGTTGCCCGGGGGGGGGGGCCTGCACGGTGCGCGCAAAATTGCAAATGGCGACAAGACAAAACACTCGACCTCCGGGTCAAGAAAATTAAACAACTAACTCTTCGCGCACCGATCGATTTTGAATTTTGTTAAAATTTCTTTTCGAAAATGTACGAATGGAATAAAAATAGCATCTTTCTCCATTATTTGACGAGTTAGATAATCGCAAAACTACTTATGTGGCGATAATTGGAGTAATTATAAAAATAGATTAAATTTTTGAATGGGCCTAGTCTATAATTTTATATAACAATGCAAAATGATAAAGATGACAATATTTATTTATGAGAAAGATCTGTTGCTAGACACCATTAAAACTGGGTCAGTCAGTCACGTGGGGCTTGTTTGGAAGGCTGCCGAATGACGTAATGTAGGCATTCGACTAGACTATGACGTCATGACAACCTACTTAGTGCTCACGTGCCGTCTTGTTTACTGAGGGGGCGGAATGAGACCATCGGCTGTTAGGCGACCCTGGGACATCAACTGATCACATAGACTTGGTTACATTTAGGCCTATACCAAATTCATAGGTAAATTCACAGCCTAATTGGTAATTATTTTCCAGAATAATTAGGCCTATGTAGGCGCCTATTGAAATTTGGGCATAATAATTAGGCTATGGTATAACTTAATATTCTAATTAGGTCTATGCATTGAAATTTGGAGCATTATAATAGACTATGGCATAATTTAATAAAAATAGGCTACTAAAATGCATATTGACCTATTACATAGAAGGGTCTATAGTCCAAATTGTTAGTTAAATAAGCATTAATTAAACATCGATTAATCTAATCATTCAGCTGTAAAACACCAGAGGCTTACATGTAGGCTTAAGTCCGCTTAACCCAATCACTCATTTCCATGAAGCGGCAACAAAACTTAACGAGCATTCATTAGCCTATCAAAGATCGTTTGTTTTCGTCTACCATGCAGAACATAATTGTGATGCCTTACTTATTCATTACTTTAGGCTATTCAATTATAGAAAATGAACCATTCAGGCCTGCAGGCTACATAATACACGAGAATAATGAAGGTCACACATTTCGTCAACTGGACTGCAATCATATTCGTATAATGCATGGTACAGAAAATATAGTTGACAGCGCTATTTCGGCATGCAGGACACTGGAGCTCGTGCACAAGGACTCAAGTGCATGATGATGCTATTGCTTATTTAACCTAGGCCTAAACCTAACTTCTGTTGTTTGTCTTACAG
>JAQIWG010007950.1:0-11853 GCA_034695025.1 Chamaedrilus cognettii | reverse complement strand
GCGGTAGAGAGCGATATGAAGGAGCGAGGCATGAATAGAGAGATGGCAAAGAATCGAGAGTTGTGGGGGAGTCTCATATTGAGAAACGTTCAACCTGTGTTGACACGGAAAAGTAGACGTAAAACGTAAATGATGATGATGATGATGAAACATGCAATGTTTACGTTTAGGCTTTAATGTCTGTGTTCTAAGTCCTACATTACCACATTGTGCATTTTGAACTTCTGAAAATTAATTGATTGACCCTTTGACCATGCCGGTGCTTACTTTGATGTAGTGTGATTTGTTGTGTTTGATTGTAATACAACATTTCTAATATTTTATATACAAATTTTCCAATCTGTATTATAATCTGTATAATATATATAGTCTCTATGATAATCTGTATAATAATATCTGTGTAATAATCTGTTGAATAATCTGTATAATAACCTATATAATAATCTGTATAATAATCCATATAATAATCTGTATAATGATCTGTATAATAATCTGTATAATAATCTGTGTAATAATCTGTATAATAATCTGTATAATAATCCGTATAATAATCCGTATAATGATCTGTATAATGATCTGTATAATGATCTGTATAATAACCTGGTTAATATTTAAGTAATAATTAAATCGTTCAGTATTGTTGCATACTGATGTGTTACGACGGTCGTGGTGCGTAGAACCGCAACAGTGCTAAGTGTCGTGAGCTGGTCAACGAGGGCGCGCTCAAGGGGTCTGACCCCGCAGAGGTCGTCCAGTCATGTGACCTCGTCTTCTCCTGCGTCAGTGATGGCCCCGCGCTCAAGGACCTGGTGTTCGGCAACTGTGGCGTCCTGCAGGGAATCGGGGCTGGCAAGGTCTGTCTAAATAGAACAACTATGGGGTCTTGCAGTGTGATGTGGGGTATGGTGCAGTGCGCATGCGTGGTGCAGCGTTTTTTGTGCAGTGTGTGGTGAATTGTGTGGTGCAGGGTATGGGGCAGTTCAAGTGTGTGTAGTGCAGTGCGAGTGTGTGATGCGGAGCGAGTGTGTGTGGTGCAGTGCGTGTGTGTGTGGTGCAGGGATTCATAGACTTGTCGACAGTGGACGTCGAGTCAGTGAGTGAGGTGAGTGAGGCGATAGTGACAAGGGGCGGCAGGTTTCTTGAGGCGCCAATCATCGGCAGCAAGGAGCTCGCCAAGCGCGGACAGGTGTTGGTGCTCGCCAGTGGCGACAAGAGTCTCTACGACGACTGCTTCTCCTGCTTCCAGGTCTGTGCTACGCCCGCTCTAGTGATCATTTATCATTACTCGTCTGTCCACTCTAGTAAACGTTGTGAGCTCACTGGTCTCTTATCAGCTAAATATAATAATTTGCGCCTATTTTGTTCAATTCAAATGAGGTTCTTTACTTAAATAGATTATATTTAATTTTTAGAAGTATGTTGATACATTGCTTCATTCTGTTGCCTAAGTTTTTGTAGTTGTTATCTGAATATATCGGGTTATTTGACAACTTAATTGCGTTATTGGTCATTTCATCAACGGTTGGTGCTGGTGGTGCAGGCGATAGGTCGTCACATGATGTACTTGGGAGAGATCGCCTCGGCGACGCGCATGAAACTTGTGCTGTCCATGCTGTTGGGGACCACGCTCGCCGGGCTGGCGGAGAGCCTTGCCCTCGCAGACAAGCTCGGCCTCTGCACCGAGGACGTCATGCGCGTCTTCGCATGCACGTCAGCCGCATCGCCCTTCCTGCGCGAGAAGGGAGCCGACATGATCCACAGCCGGCTGGCTGAGCCGAGCTGCAAGCTCCAGATACTCGCCAAGGACCTCAGGCATGGCCTAGCAGTGCACGCTGCTTTCATCCTTTAATAGCAATCATTATTTTATTGAATTATTATAGAATTTGTTCTGGTATTTGCCTAATAAATTGTCAGTATTCTGTGCCGCGGCCAGAGTGATATTTTGTGTTTGCTTTACAGTATTTAAGCCAGTCAAGAGTAGAACCTTCTTAGTTGAATAATAATAATATAATACTCCTTGTTTATTGGTTGTCATTGATTTGAAGTATTTAGGCAGGATTTTTTGCTTTTGTGTTGTTGGGAAATGTAGGATTGCGTGCTACAACTTGAATCAAATCAGTCATTTAAATTTTTTGTTAAATGATTTAAAGAGATACGTGAATATATGTAATACGTGAATTCGCAGTGATTCTAAATAAATCATGTTTCCCCACACCCCTCCAGGCTGGCGGTGAACATGTCGGACACGGTGGACCAGCCGCTGCACGTCGGCGCGTCCGTCTGTGAGCTCTTCAAGAAGGCCAAGGCCAAGGGCTACGGGGAGCACGACGTCGCGGCTGTCTTCAGGGCTGCCGACCTCTAAGGGAGAGAATCGGAGCTCGGGTGGACTCGTCGGGAGGAGTAGAAGGCCTCCGGAGAGACCTAGACCTGGATGGGCAGGATGTGGCCTGATTAAGGACTGTGGACCGCTAGAGGCTGACTGCTGCCGAGGCAGTGGTTCGACTTTGAAGTAGAGGCCTCTGACTGAATGCTGGTTGGATGTGAGCTGTGAGGGTGGTGAACTGAGACTAGAGAGTGACTTGAATAAACTGCGATTCAGAATTATATTTTAAGGCGTTGGAATTTTGATATGGAGACGGTTGTCCATTGTTGGAATGGACAAGGGCTTTACTTCTATGTTTATTGTAATATGTCATGCATTTTACTTAACATTTGTCGTCAATGGCGAGAAAATTTATTCTGTATTGTAAAACGCCAGCAAGACAACTTGGTTTCATTGAACCTACAGTATTACAGCTCCTTGTGTCTGGCTGGTACAGGTGGGCAGGCCAGGGGAAACACGCATTGCTGTATTGCAGCTCCTTGTAACTGCCTGGTACAGGTGGGCAGGCCAGGGGAAGCACGCATTGCTGTATTGCAGCTCCTTGTAACTGCCTGGTACAGGTGGGCAGGCCAGGGGAAGCACGCATTGCTGTATTGCAGCTCCTTGTAACTGTCTGGTACAGGTGGGCAGGCCAGGCGAAGCACGCATTGCTGTACTGCAGCTCCTTGTAACTGTCTGGTACAGGTGGGCAGGCCACGGGAAACAGGAGTAGCCAACAAACTTTGTCGTTTGTTTAACCGTGAAATTAACTCAATTTAATCATTATTTGTGAAGGAGATGACTTTAGAGTTTCTATTATAGTCGCCAAGGACAATTTTAGTTTTTCATTAAGTTCGTGAGATTCTGCACGTGTGTTGATTGTGGGTGTTGCTGTGGACGATGATTGCGCGATGGAGCAGAGACTTCAGTTCTATCAATGTAGCTCTATTCTTTGTTAATCTGTTACGTTGTGCGTGAATCTTTAAGCGCGTCACTCCAGTTCTATTGTACGTGTCAAATAAACTGTTCTGATTGGTTCTCAGTGACATGTTATGATGTTTCGTGTTCTGTTGTGTGTCAGATTTCTGACTAAAATGTTATCAATCATTTTGGATGCAGTTGTGACCCTACAGTCGGCTGATTGACTATAATTAAATTAATTATACAGTAAACAAAAACAGCTGTACAAACAAAAAACAAACCCTTACGATGAAAACGTCACACTAACTTGCAAATTATTTTCACTGAATACGATTGCATGCTTCCAAGTCCAACAATACTTTGGATAGTATGACATTGATCGTACATGCATATAAAAAAAAAACTGAAAGTAAAATTCATGAAACATCTGATCATGTTGACAAAATTCAACAAGTGAAGACAGTAGAACAGAGCACAGTATATATACAACAACACAGAACATGGAAGACTGAGTCTATTCGAGGCTCCAACTGCTAGAACAGCTCGCTCTCGCAGCAGATCCAAACAGTTAGAACAACTGCAGCAGTGAACCAAATTTAAGCCATGAACACAGAAGACCTAGTTCACAACGATTGATGTTAGATTCTTGATAAACCCAACAGAGTAAAAGTGAAACTTTGTCGTTGGTACAAGAGCCAATGGATCTCCATGGTGCAAACTCCATGGTTCACGGCTGCACAATCCGATTGACATGAAGACATTTCAACACTAAGGACTGTATGCACCAACTGAACACAAGATCTTCCTCACGTATCAAGCATGCATTAATCAATTGGAGAAAGTGAATTAGAATATTTTAGCAATGATACAGCTTATTAGCAACTAATCAAAGATTAAACTCTCAAAGCCACTTGATGCATACAGCAATAAGAGCCTAGCAATATGACAGTCAAACGTGCAATACTGCGGCCAATTTGATGTCATGTAACATTAAACGATTTACTCATTTCCCTCACTTGCCACATTTAGCGACCAAGTAACTGATGACAGCCCTCAGATGAGGACAGATTTCGGAACTAAAACCAAACACAGCGTTCTTCGAAGAGCTGCTATTGAAACTCAACTACTTCCTGAGCACTCTGTACACCAATGTGTGACGGCGGGGCGGCGCTACAAACTTTTTCCGCGGGTGTGTGGACAAATTTTAAGAAAAACGAGCAGTACTCAAACAAAAATTCTAATATGACCGGCCCATAATTTAGCTTTAACTTAATTATAAGCGTACAAAAATAAGGTTTTAATTTTTTAAATGTTGAATCGCATTTAAGTAGATCCGTAAAAAAATAGCTGAAAAAATCATGGATGCACGAATCGTTCTCGATACGATCGTCAGACTATAAAACGGATCAAAACTCCACTAAAACCCAGAATTATTAACCTTTTGGCGCACGACATAGCCGCCACGCTGCACACTTGTACCATCGATTGTCTGGGTCTCTGACATCATACCAATTACAGCACCAACATGCTGGGCACCAAGTCCAGCATCAAAGGCTGGATAAAGTCACTCGTGTCCAAGCATGACATGGGCTAGCAGCAGCCATGTCAGCTCTCATTGCTGGTTCAGTTCACAAAATTGTCTCCTTCCCAGCTTTGTTCTTCTCACGATGGCATTCAAACAGCTGAAAGAACAAACCAAAAGTAACGCATCAATCGTAATCAAGAGCAGCAATTATAATTCAACAATTCAACGAGTCTGTCTGGCAATGCGCTATTTTTAAGCCTTTCTCATCATTTTTCTTCACTATAATGCAGCAAAACCACGAGGTATTAAAGATAATTTGTCTGCCTACTTGATCATTCCACTCATGAAAACATTGCTTGCGCTGGTCCGCTCTACCATCGATCATTCCATCTCATTAGCCTACAGCTAATAGAGTCCAGCGCAGTCAATAAGTGTCGCCAGAGTCATGCCAAAGTCTGGCGAGGCTGCTACGAGCTCATTATCACATTCCAGTCACATTCCAGTCACATTCCAGTCATTGTAGGCTCGTTTAGCTCTGTGACTCGATCAGCGTCACTGACAAGGCCCAGTCTAGACAGCGTCATCACAGTCCTTGTCATTGCACAAAGACCCGTTTTATAGGAAATTAAATGTCTGCCTAGAGCGCCGTAAACTCATCAAATAGTCGATACACACGCTGACGTGTACATAGTTGAGGCTCTATTGGATTAAACGACCAAAACGGCATGGATAGCTAAGTCATCCCCAGTCGAATATCTCCACTTCCCCCACACCCGGAGAATCCAGATAGCCAACATTGTCATCGGAGCCCTTTTCCAATCAAGGCTGGTTCCATCCACTTCCGCCTCGTCCGGACCTCTCCTCGCATCTAACCTCTTCCTGACACTAACGGTCCATCCCTCCTTCTCGGTGGGGGGGGGGGGAGGGGGGGGGGTGGGTGGGTGCGCCCTAAGCTTGATCCATATTTGACTCAATAGAAATTGGTCAACATACACAACGTACTTTGTACATTGTGCCGTAGTATAAGAGTTAACAAATGTCAATGCTGTGTTAGAGTTGTGTCATTGTGATACAGACATGACTGACACTCTTGAGATTTGAATTCAAAGCTGCAAATTCTGGAGCTTAGAACAGCCAAGTGTTGAAACCCAAAATCAAATTTGCTTCAGTTTTCCCAAAAGCGATAACTGCCTAGATGCCTACACTTCATAGAACAACCTCACTACTCTCACGTTTTGGACCCCTTGTTCCAAAATGTCCGCACCCGCCCCTGCCTCTCGCTTTGCCCTGCAGTGCTGCGGCTGCCAACAGAGCAATAAAGTACTTGGACAAGCTGGGGGAGGCGCGCTGTCCCTAGTCAGCGCTAGGGACGGCTCTCAGTCCGAGGCGCGGTGGCTGTCAGCGCTAGGGACAGCGCTCGCTCCGGACAAGGGCTTGCACACAATGAGGCGAGGCGTGAGGAGCCTACCTCAACACGGGCGTGAAGTGGATCCTCGGACGTGGAACGGAAAATAAATAATTGGAAAATATAATAGGAAAATAAAATAGCTCATCAACTTTCTATCCCCTCCATTAATTGATAACTTGGCTGCCTGCAGCTGCGACCATGCCGGCCCTCCCACAGTGACCAGTCACAGAGGAATAAAGGCTATAGATTCTTGACGATGTTTCACGTCCTACTAATCAAAACGGTTAACATATCGGACTTAAGCAGGAAACTATGTACACAGCCACTAAATTGAAATATATAAATATGTGCGATGCATGCAAACAAAATTAAACATTAAATGCGCGCTTGACGTCGATTCCACTCTCTGAGATCAGCACACACTAGCTCATACAATGGTGATCATCAGTGTTTTGTTATCATCATCATACTACAAACATGAAGAGAATGGCGGTTCTCCGCCAGGTGTGGAGAGGTTGGATGCCGAGGACCTGCCATTTGGCAGCGAACTAGAGAGACTACAAGTAGATGCTGATTTGCTTGCTCGTTTGTTGCTTACTTGCTAGCCTTACTCATTGCTTTTAGTTTTTCTTCCGCATTGCTTGCTCGTTTTGCTGCTTTTTTACTCGTTTTTTCTGCTTACACGTGCATTCTATTTCAATGTCCATTCACTCCGCTCTCAGATCGCTCATTATTTTCTCCAGCGACACAAACCACTCAAGCGTGCACGGCGCCCGCCCGACACGCCTGGCCGCGGTGCCGTAAACAAGGCGCTAAGTCTACAATTACCGCGCCATTACAGTAGCTGCATACGATATGTCCAGCTTAGCCGCATTAATATCCGCCCCAGTGTGTCTGTGGCGGGGGAGAGGGGGGATAGGGGGAGGAGGTGGGGGTTATTAATTTGAGGAAGCGTCGTTGGGAACCTCCCCCCCCCCCAGTCAATCAGGTTTATAGCGCCGCTGCGACACACGAGGGGACAATAGACTTTATGCTAATCAGTTCGCCGCGGGAATAAGGGGGCATAGACCATGTGTGGCGGGGGGGGGGGGTGCTTAGGGGATTAGGGAGCACAAATGGGATCCAGGCGTGGAGTTAGGGCTGGTCGCTAACTGCCCTGTGACTTCCATCATTGCCCCGCATTTGTTGCTGCTTCTATACTTCAGACTCGGTCCTAAAAATCTTAGTACAATTCCATCAATTATATTTTGAAATTCATTTTTTTAAATGCTTGCTAGTGTCCTCATCTAAAATTCAATAAAAATACGAAACACAAAATATGTTTCATATTTTAATTGAATAGGAGATGAGGACACTAGCAAGCATTTCAAAAATTGAATTGCTAAAGGTAATTGAAGGTATTAAAATGAAAATTTCTGCACAATTTATTTTCATTCAAGAAATTGTAATAATTATAACCTATTTCTAATTACACGTTAATAGCTAACTAACTGGAACACCCTGTAACACGTGTAAGAACAACGAGCAGAGAATGAAAGCTTACGTTGTCCGTGCTGTCCGTTGGATCCGTTCTGTGTGTGGCTGATCTGCTCCCTGACACACAACACACAGCAACGGCTTACAATGTGCCCCAAAGTAGTTCAAAACAACGTATAAATCTAAGTATTAGTATCAAAATAACGCTAAAAATTGTTCGAAACAACACCCAAAGCTACATTACTACACTACTACACTATTAGTATCCAGCTTAAGTCCTGGTTCAATTCGCCCTGAGTTGCTTGCATGCATGACATCAGTCCCAGGGGGATGACATAGTTCCCTATTCTGTGTGTCCCATCTCAAACCACGGCATTCATCGCAGCACATTCCAGAATGATCCACTCCGCAGCCTCATTAGAATAACACTGACAGATCCAAAATGGATGTCCTCATAATTCTCCCTCAGCAACTTTCCAAAGTGTAATTCCTTTGTAACAAGGGCGGCGGTCCGGGGGGGAGGATGCAATTATAGGCCCTTCTCAAGACGTTGTCTCGAGTGCTAGGGGGAGGCGGGGCATAATCGTGCGTGGAGGGGGGGGGGCGTAAATGAGTAGCGTGGACCCCGAGTGGGCATGACTCACTGCAGGGGAACATGCAATAGTATAGCACGTCCACGGCTCAGCTGGTCTATCCATCACAACTGTCAGAGTACTCTCATCAATATCTATCAGATCTTTCACACAAGTGAAGAAATGTTAGTGCACGGATCTTAACTTACATAGGCTCCTTGGTGAGCCTGCACACAAAGCAGTCAGTCAAATATTGAGCTTGGTAAATGTTGTGTATCAAGGTTTGCCCGTCCTGTCTGTTTAGATCGAATGAAAACAAGAGATCGCATAACTAATGGCTACATACTTGGTCGGCAGTGGCTTGGCACCTACAAACACACAGCACACAGTTTGTAAATATGCAGATTATTCTATAGTCAGAAATTCAACATTTGAAGATTCAAAATCTTATTTATGAAGCGTAATTCATTGATAGATGCTATTGCGCAGTAGATTCAGTACGTGACATAAATACAGTAGATCAAAATACTATGTGACACAAAAACGGTAAATTAAACGCGTGACTAAATAAGCATGCACGGTGTTAAGGCCCTCTTGGCGTATGTGGAGAGAACACAAAATATAATTATAGGAAGCAGCGAGTTGTAGAGTCAAGGCAGACCACACAGTTACAACGTCAACCATCAATGTAGGAGCATTCAACGCACGCACGCACGCACGCACACGCGCATTGCTGCTGCCTGAACCAACAAATTTATAAATATTTGATCCAAACTATGATTTATATAAGGGTAATAAAGAAAACATACGTCATGTTGTGGCTCAATAATTACTGCATCAGAGTTATAGGCAGGGTATGAAGTTCCCCCTCCCCTCCTTCCCCCCCTCTTCCAATCAGAGACGTCATCAATCATGATATCCCCCAATCACTCCCTAGCAATAGTGCACTGACAGCTATGAGCGACCCTCGAGATTTGAGACACGACACCTGCCGCCGAGGGAACACAAGTCGATTTCTGTCTATTCCTATCCAGTCGATGAACGTTACAGACAGTACACTTCTATGCATTTCTATGCATGAAGCCATGCACTCTTTGAAACATTATTCGGTCAAATCATGGAAAATTGTGCACTTAATGCCTCATTGGTTTTGCTGCATTATAGTGAAAAAAATGATGAAAAAGGCTTCAAAAGAACGCCAAAGGGGTTTTACTACTTTTTGCTTCTTTTTCCACGTTAACATGCCAGACAGACTCGTCGAGGCTCCCCGCGTGTCAAGGAGGCGGCTGGAGTGGATGCTTTGCTAAGCAAAGTCGCAGAGTCGCAAAGTCTAGTGAACGCTGATCTAGTCTAAACTCAACCACTAATGAATATTGCCACATGCGTATACTGTGGCAAAATTTTGACGAAACTATATCGATATATTGCCAACTGCTAACTTAGGCCGCCAAACTAAC
This sequence comes from Chamaedrilus cognettii, assembly GCA_034695025.1. NCBI lineage: Eukaryota > Metazoa > Annelida > Clitellata > Enchytraeida > Enchytraeidae > Chamaedrilus > Chamaedrilus cognettii. Next base: position 2,132 of record JAQIWG010007950.1, on the reverse strand, counting down.
AGTGCAAGAAATCACAGACATAGCTTCAAACTTCTCTTGGCCAAAGTGCAATAGTACATTACTGGCAAGCTACAGACAACAGGGTGCAACAAAAAACGAAGCCACATGTAACATCAGAGGGCACTACATGCTGCACAACAATGGAGCCATGACATTTATCCCATAAAAACAAAACTAAACAAAACATCCTTTTAAGGACATCCAGGACAGTGAGCGAAAAGGAGTCCTACACTACGTGCACAAACTGAGTGCAACATTCATCAACAAGACTTACCTTCGCTCTCGTCTGCACGTTGACAAACCACAAAATGAAGACTTATTAACTAACCAACAATGACTGATTATTTCATCTATGTGACATCACTTAGTGCAGCTACTATTTGAAAAGAAACCGAACATTACAGTCAAAATTCACTCAATGCTGTGAAAGATTCCATAGACCAGTCTCAAGCAGCATAATTTGCCTAGTAGGCCTGCTGTGGCGACTGTCAACACTAGCGCAGAGGCCAACGAGCAGTAACTGCATGTCACTACTCGCTGCTTGTAAACATGTACACGGTGAAGTCTACCAGCAGATGTATAACACCATAGACACAGATTGGCAGTCATTAGAGTGAAGGGATGGACACAAATATCTAGTCCCATCAATCAGATAATGCCATGTTTAGGGCAGAAAGCCCGGTGGGTACCTTTTGGCGGTCGCTGCGCCTTGCGTCTGCGTATGAGGACGACTGCTATGACGATACAGACGAGGATGAGGAGCGCGATCACGAGTCCCACTATGATACCCACTGTGTTACCGCCACTAGACCCTGATACAAACACAAGTCCCACTATGATACCCACTGTGTTACCGCCACTCGACCCTGATACAACGGACAGCTAGCATTGACTTACTTCAAATACAGTCAGCACTAAGGTACTTCAAAGCAAAGGTTAACGACACCGGCACGCAGGCTTCTTAAGCAGTTTTATTCACAAACAGCAGTCAAACTAAAGAATATGCGCTTCAATGTTATTGTTGGTGAAGGGATTTGGTAAACTTTATTATTGTTCATTAAAGATAATACAATTTAGAACTTGTTTGGTTTGATGTATTGCTTTGCTTCATCAAATGGATGCCACAGCAGCGTAATGCAAGCAATACTGCGCAGGCATAGAGCTCTATATCATAGATATATGTAAACAGCCTCAACAACTATATGGATATATAAATGTAGGCCACACGTTACGGGGCGGAAGTTGTAGCTGCTACAACAGTTGCATTGCACAACACAAATAGTTCCAAGTTTCGAGTGCATACATCTGTACAACCTCCAGCCCACTAATCGGCTAATGTTTAGTTGAGCGCTGTGCTATAATTTTGTTTTAAGCAACGCCATAAAACTTAAGGGTCTTATCTTGAGCAGGTCAATCTAACGAAGCCTGGGCTGCCTGAGCTGCTAAAGCCTCGAGATAAGGAAGGCGCGGCCACTGAGGAGATTTACTCCCTGAAGCGGCCTTCAAGGTCAGCGAGACCCGCAGCAGCCCCCCCCCCCCGCGCTGTATCAGGCTGTGAGGTCGACTGAGGTCGTGTGGCTGAAGCTTATGCTCGAATGCTCCAATCATGATAACACAGGCTGCTGGCTATAATAGGCTCTTTAAACGTTTCTTAGTAGTGGAGTTGGAATGGATGCATGAAAAATTTAACGTCAGTGTACGACAAAACCTTCTAGAATCCAGTGCATTTTGTCCCAGATCATAAATAAAGAGGACGAACACTCAATCTGAAACGATGCTCTGTGCTGTATATAATCTACCATGCATCTATTATCGACAGCCTGTTATACTTTATAAACCATTTCTCAGCATGATTTAGGCATTGGCTGCAGTATTCTTAAAGCTCTTCTTCCAATTCTACTTCCCATCCCAACCCTTCCCTCTCTAGCCTATAACCTCCACTCAGCTCAGCACAGATCCAGCAGATCACGTGCTGTGTAGGACCTGTCATCAGTCAGTTATCGGCAGATATGGGGGGCATGCCGTCAGATGTGGGGGGGGGGAGGGGGCATGCTGGAATCTCTCGCAGCCTCGTCCTTTCGATTTTGGAACCTGTGAGTTGTTTGTTTGACGAAGAAGCTAGAGCATATTAT